>JANHGB010054122.1:7202-38790 GCA_026283785.1 Coracopsis vasa
AAGCTTAAGACTTTTACACAGGCTTTGGAAATCTTGCAAGAAGTAATAATTCAGGTGCTGCAGAATTGTATTATGCAACAGGAGAAAGTTGCATAGGTCTTCACCAAATCATTCTAAACTTTAAGTTTTGCCAATAATACCACATTATGATTATCACACTTTGAGGTTGGTTTTGTATCTGCCTGTTCTTACTTTTGGTAGCTAGAGCTCTTGAATGCTGATGCAGCGTGGCTCTTGCAGGGATACTTAAGTTGTGATACAGTGCCAAGAAATACCCCGAACTCTTCTACAGGGAGTAAGGTGTCTTTCTTTAGTTTGAAATTCTTTAGTAATCTGTGAAGTAATTGAGGAAATTTAACTTGAAGAACAACAACAACGGCGTAGTTGTTTGCATTTATAAATGTGAATTTTACTTAACAATTGCTTTAAGCTTTAAAAAACCAAACAAACTATGGGCTGTCATCTATCTTTGTTTAGTGGGGGAGTGCGATAGAGTAGCTGAATTGCTTTGCTTCTGGTAAAGTAACTCTAAGTTCAGATTTAGCTATTATATAAATAAAACTTAAAGTTTGTTGGCAAATCTGCTCTATAAGAGCGCATAAAAATATTTGTATCAGGTGCTCTCTTTAAGTCTTCCAGCAAGAACTGTTGCATTCGTTAGGCTGTGCTGAGAAAGTTTGCTGAAGTGGATCTTCTGTTTTATGTTTTTGTAAACTTATAGTTTATGGTGTAACTTTCAAAAAGAAAATGTAAATTTTCAAGACTGCTGGGGTTAAGGCAAGTGGTCTTAATTCTTCTATTTTTCTAGAGCAGTTTCAGTCCTGTGACAAAATGGAAGGAATACAGGAATATTAAGCAACTGTGGTTGTCTGTAACTCATGTATTTGCAGCTCTCTTGAGACAGATATTCCTGACTCAAGAAAATGATTACTTTCTTGTTATTTGAAAGTTGAAAAGTGTGTCTCTCTTTTTGTTTGTGCCTGGCTGAGAATTTTCCAAAAACCTGACATATATATATAATATATATATAAATATATATATTTAAAATAGCTGTTTTGTGCATTCTGTTTTCCAAAGAGCTGTATGGTTTCATAGATGATTGTGCCAATATTTGATGAGCTGTGGAAGAGAAATACTTAGTACTCTTCTGGCAGTAAGATTTCCACATCTCTTCCAGGCTGCTTGAAGACCCCTATGGTACTCTTCTGGTTTAAAGCAGTTTGATTTTTCTTTCTCCCCTCCTCCCATCCTTCCCAGTGATGTTAAAATGTTTCTGAATTCCATTCTAGAAATAGCACCACAGTTTCGCTTGCAGTTGAAATGATTCCTCTGGGTAATTGGCAAAATGCTTTGAGTTGTAAAGTGTTGATATAAGTAGTATGATAAGAAAATGAACATCACTTGCCCTACAAATTTCATTCCAGTTTTTGTTGCCAACATCCATATTACTGTTGCTCATCAGTCTCAGGTGCATGTGTTCCTTTATATATCCACATGCATGGTGGTAATAGCCTTTTCCTCTTTGCCACCGCCTGTAACAGATTCATAGTTTGTGTGTAGGCTTGTTTGATGTAGATATTCCTATTGCAGACTCAGAAGAGCATATTAGAGGAACAACACTTGCCTTTTTTATTACATACCTCAAGAGCTGGAATTCAAACGTGATGCTAGTTATGTTTATACTAGTTGTAAAATAATAAGGAAAAAATTGCCCTCAGTATCCTTATTAAAGAGTCTTTTTAAACTTAGGTTTTGCAATTCACTCTTAGGAAACACCAGTTTTGGCCTATTAAATGCACTGGAATTTTATTTTTTTTCATTCTTACTATTTTAGAGATGTTTTGTTTGCTTAAGCATGTGTTCTTTGGTGTTGGCAACTGTAGCTTATGAGTTTGTGCATTCAAGGAGACCAAAGACCTGAATTGTGCTAAGTGCCCTCAATAAAAATTGTCTTCAGGGAAGCCAGTCTTCAGCACATGTCTAAAGTGTATGGCACTTGCAGCTCATTCAAGTCCTCTAACCTCAAGCACAGCTTGAATTAAACTCTGAGTAGCCCTACTGTGTGAAATCTCATTTTGGTTGCCTTTTAAAATGGTCAGGCGCACATTTTACAGGAACAAGTAGAATGTGCTGAAAACCCTTACTAGCACTTTCATGGAATTACTAGGACTGCACTTCTAAATCACATGGAGCTACATTTGTGGAATAAACCAGTACCATGTGAGTTCTCAAATGCACCTGAGGTCTATCAACTTCCACTCTTACTGTCACTTGACAGAAAACTTCTTTTAGTCTTGTGTACCAAAGCAGAAGCCATTTGCTCCCTTCTAAAGTTAGACAGACATCTAGATGGCTTTTATGGTTGTAAACCTTTATGATGGCATGAAAAGCTAAAGCTTTTTTTTTACAAGTGTGTGGCTTAAGGAGAGAGGCATTTGATGTAGTTGCTAACAGTATAATTTCTGTCACATTGTGTCTAGCAGCACTATGAGAATGTAACTTTTATATCAGTTGTAGACATAACTATATGCAACGGATCTCCAAGGTGTTCAGCATCATCTTAGACTCTACAGGAACAGCTGCTGGTAGACCTTAGCTTGAGGGAAGGTGACAAAATTGAAATCTCTGTGGAGAGTGCTGGCAGTATATGAATGAAGTTACCTTGGCTAATTTGACTTGAGACCAGAAAGCATTTGGTTTTAATGTAGATCTTCCCTGCCGGTAAGCACTCTTAATATTGAAAATCTTCAGTGAAAAAATTGACTTGCTGAGTGGTCCTGTGTAGGAAAAAGGCTTTGTGCAGAAATAGTATTTTCAATAGGCTGTGTGTCTCTGACCCTAGCAGATCAGTGGAATTTCTTTAACTGCTCCCTAGTTGTAATGTTATAGGTATTGTTACAGGTCTTGTAATGTTGTAGGTATTGCTCTGTATAGAGTTTGTTGGTTGTTTAGTTTTTATAAACTTAGTATAGGAGTTGTAACATTTCTGTGCTGGTTACAGACATTTCAGTTCCATGAAAAATACCAAACAAGTTCTCATTCAGTAGATGAGGCTGTTGTTCCGTTCCTGTCTTCTCTGTGTATAAATTCTGGAATTGGGACTTGCTTCATTTTATGGAGCAATGGTTGTTTATGGACTATTTGGATTTCTAGAAATGTTAAAGTACTTCTTAATTCAACACAGTGTCTGATGATGATACAGGTGTGAGTTGTGAGCAGCATGTATCAGATGACGTGGGTTTTGAAACTCTTCATGTTTGTAAATACTGAAATGTTTTAATACTACTCAACAGTGAAGTTTTGATGAATAGCTTAAAACTTCTTTCCAGGGCTGCTCTTTCTTTCAGCATTTTGTGTGTTACTAGTAAGGATGAAGGTTTTCAGCCCAAGTTTCATGTTTTGTACATATTTTGAAACCTTTGGCATCAGAATGAAATTAGTAACTTATTATAATTGGCATTTTATAGCTTTCTACTTCAGCAAGATACTAGGTAAAACTCATTACTTTATTAAAATCACTCTGGTTATTAATTTTTTTTAAACAGTGATCCTTACTCAAAGAATTCAGTATTCTTAATAAACAGGTCTGTAAGATACATTTGTAATATATTTTGTGCAGTGAAACAGATAGTAATTCTAAGTGCAGTCTTTCTTATGAAGTATTTTGTCTGAAACTGTCAATGTATGATCTCTAAGTTCATGTTTAAATTGCTTGTGATAACTTAGTCTGTCCTGTACATGGAGCTAATAAGACAAGTTAGCCAACACCCCAGTGTTCATTTGTTGCCCAACTTCCCAAGCATCTACTCTTCTTCAAGTACTTAGGCAGACAAACCGCATGAACAGCAATGCTGCTCTGCAGCCAACAGGCTGCTCACAGGCTTGGCTTAAAGAAGAGGCCACAAAGCAAGCTTTTCAAACTCAGTGTTTGTTTTCCTGGCCTTGCCCAGTCCTTAAGGTTTACTTTGATCACACCTGAGCCAAATTTAGCTCAAGAGAGAATAAATGTCTAATGTGCATGTCTTGAGGGGTTTAGAATAGTCCTGGATTTGGTTCTTTGCTTTCTTCTCAGCAGGCTTTTTTTTCCCCAGGTATCTGCTGGAGCCTGTTCTGGTTTTGTACCAATACTCAGGCAGAGACTTGAAGTATTCTTGACTTCCCAGGTTAATGTTCTACTACTGAGTTTATAATCAGTCTTGGACACAAAGAGGTTTTTTGATGTAAAAGCCTGAGACCTGCCATGGTCCACCACCATACTTGGTTTGCATCTGTAGAATCAAATTCTTGCTCTTAATTCTTATAGAAAATAGGCTTATTGCAGGTTTGTAGCATCTCATTTGCTATCATGTGTGTTGGTATGCAAGCTTAGGTTGGAGCTGCAGGGTCCTTGATGCCTATTGGTCTCATGAGGTGCAGATGTCTCAGCTTCTCCTTGTTGCTCTCCAGGTGGTTGGTTGGTTGGCTGGCTGTGGGGGGTTTATTGTTGGGCTTTTGTCTGGTTTTTTGGGTTTATTTTGTCTGTTTTTTTCTAAGATTGAATGGGTATCAGACTATAATTTGGGCATAGAGTTTCTACTGGAGCAAGTCATTGATGATATGCTGAGACTCCCATAACATTATTGAAATGCCTTTGAAGTTTGTGCTTGGAATCTTTCAATAAAATGCAGTGAGTCTGAGCAGGGAATGTAAAATAGCTCAATTATTTCTTATAATGCATCCAATAAGAATTCTCAGTGTAAAAACACAAAATAAGAATCCTCTTTGAGCATACAGCTTATTGTAATGTTTTGATTTTTTTTTTCCCTTTAATTTAGATCTAATACAGTGCACAAATGAAATGAATGTGAATATTCCGCAGTTGGCAGATACACTCTTTGAGAGAACTGCAAACAGTAGCTGGGTTGTCGTGTTCAAAGCTCTAATTACAACACACCACCTCATGATGTATGGAAATGAGGTAAGACATGATTACTTCTCTTAAAGCCTCCTTGGCAATGTGTTAAAAATTTTTCTCAATCTTTGAAACATTAGATGTGTACTTTGATTTTCAATGGTCTTTGTTTTTCCTCTGCTGATGGCTAAAAAGTACTTCTCCAGAGAAGAAAATATTCTTTCATTATATCAATACTGAAATATATCAATATTTGCAATATACTTGCAGGTATCTGGGCTGGGCTCTGAGGGAATGATGAGTGACCTTTCTAGAATAAAGAGCTTTATGAGCTCTTTATGATGAGCTTTACTTCATTAGGCTAGTGCTTATCAGTAAGAGCACAGCAGAAGAGTCTTGTTGGCACTCCATAAATGTGCAGCCAACCTATTAATAGATAAGAATACTTACTAAAGGGGAGGGGAGGAATATGGTGACTAAAATATTGGATCTTGGAAATCAGCATCTAATGGAGTAAATCTTAATACATTGTTACTATTAACATTTCTCCTAAACAGGTTTCTGTTGCTATTGGTTCACTTAAATTATTTCATCACTATTTACGAAAAGTTTCTCAGACAATACCATGGCATGAGAACTGTGGCCTCTCTTAGGCAGTCCTTCTGTTAAAAACTCAACTTTGTCTTGGTCAGGTGACAGTTTAGTCCTGAACTTGTGTGTCAGCATTCTTGTAATAAATAACTGTCAACTACTGGTAATATTGAAATGATGATTCTTAAGATACTGCTTCCAGCCACTAAAATGCGCTGAAAACTTGGTTGCCTCCTCTCACTTCATTGAAATGACTTGTAAAACACAGTGTGCTCTTTGTTAATGCTTCCCCAAGTTATTTGTTTGCTTAATTTGTAGTTTCAACAGATAATAGGCTGAAATTAGAGGATAAGACAAGGATAAGTAAAATTCACTGCTTGGAATTCACTACTTAGAATAAGTATGAAACTAAACTGAATGCTGTAAGTCAGTTTGTATATTTCATTCTCTTCTTCCGATACAGTTCATATCTACACACTGAAGCTTCCAAGAAAACAAACAAACTGAACCATAGTAAAAATTAAAAGCTTAAGAGCTGTGGGCTAGCAGTCAGTGTCTATTTGCTGTGCAGCATTTTGTAGTGGCAGAGAAATTTTCATGTCTGCTCCTCTGCTTTGAATGGATGCATTTGAAACTGGAAGAGTTACTTTATACCTGCTGAGATAATGTGGCTGGAACACTAGTTCTGTAATTTCAGGTGGAATGTGAGTGGACTTCTTGCTGCTCTAATACATTAGCGGAGGCCTTTTTCTTATAAACAATTATCAGATGTTGGACTTCTATTTTAAGTAGAAGTAAATATAGCAGGAAATCAAAGTGTTGTCTGAGTAGTTACTGTCCTGCAGTTTCTTGTTCAACATGACTACCTGTTTCCTGTGTTGAAGCTTTGGCTGAAACAGGTTAAAATTCCTCTCACCTGTGCATTGTGCAATGCAAGGCCCCCAAAATCTGGAGGGTGAGGCTTAGCCCTGGACCTTTTTAAAATGAGATTTGGAACAGTAGCTAATTTTGAAATTGTATAGACACGTTTTGAACATCACTTGCATTCCTGACCATATTCCAACTGGTTTTCTTCTACATCTCTTTGAAAGCAGTACTGAGGTGTGCTGATCATAATCCTCTTCTGTGGACTAAAACACATACAAAGAAGCAAGAAAGGCGAGAAATTGGCATCACAGGAGATCTGTGTTCAACAGTGGCAGAGAAGCTTTTAAAACTGTCTGCTATCTGAATATGTTTGCCTCTTCCTCTTATATTATTTATGGAGCCAGCTATTATTTGTCAAAACTTAACTTTGTTGTTAGTCAGATCAGTGCATTACAATATATATATATATATATATATGTAACCCCAGTGCAGCTGCAGCTCACCACAGTTCCAGAAGGATATTGTTACTTTAAAACTTTGTAACTGAGCCTGTTTCCCACTTCCACAGCACCAGCAGAGCTCTGTGAACTGTGGGAGCTTGGATAATGCGAGTGGTATTTTTGGTTTGTGTTTTCCAGCTTGTCTATTCTAAACTGCAAATTCAACCTAAGCAGCCTCCTCTAGGATTATTAGTCTTTTATTCATGGGAAGTCATGTCTTTTTATTTAATTTTATATTTTTACCACATAGAGTTTTGCATTTCAGAGCCTTTGCTAATCAGTAGCTTCTACTTTTCCTTTAAATTTTTCCCTTTTAACTTATTTCTATTGTTGATAGAGGTTACTAGAAACAGTTACAAGCTAAGTGTAGCTTTCTTGTAATGTGCTTAAATGTTTTGACTCTCACAACAATAATATTTTCAACTTCTTCACCAACAGCGCTTTATCCAGTATCTTGCATCCCGAAACACTTTGTTCAATTTAAATAACTACCTGGACAAAAGTGCCATGCAGGGTAAGGACCTTTCACTGAAGGAAGTAACTGCTGCTTTTTTGCTCTGTTTTGGTGCACTCTAGGAGAATGGTAACAAGGATGTGCTGTATAAACAGAACCCCTTCCAGTCCCTTGAGAATTATTTGCCAATTGTAGAAAACATTTTGGGATCTTTGTGGTTTTTGAGGTATTGCAGATAAGTTGCCAAAGTCTTCATCATTTTAGTAGGAATGCAGTTTTTAGACTAATTTTAAGAATATCTCAATAGGAGCTGCTTGGTTCTTGCCTAATATTTTATGCTTGGATCTTGCCTAATAGTTTAATGTGTTTAGGTGTTTATTTTCATAATCACAATGAATGTTTTTCTAATGTTAACAAGTTGGAAAGAAATTGTAACACCACATCTGAAGGTGAAAAACAGTGAATCTCAAGACTCTGGGCAGTGCCTTTGAGGAGATTTTTATGCAAGTTGATGAAAAATGGGCTCGTAAAAGTATAGTTTTTGAAAAGAGCTTAAAAACCCCTGTACCCCCTCAAAATGTCTAACTTACAAATGCTTAATTTTCAGGCTATGATATGTCTACCTTCATTAGGCGATATAGCAGATACTTGAATGAAAAAGCACTTTCATATAGACTTGTAGCAGTTGACTTCACCAAAATGAAAAGAGGGTAAGACTGTTACTGCTTCTTTTGTTTGGTCTTCCATATGGGAGGGGAGGGAAATGGCAGTCGTTCTTGAGCTTACTGTAGAATTGTGTCCCTTTTGGCCCTTTGAAGCAGTATAGTGTTGTTGAAACAGCATAATATGCTGAGGTCTCTTGGTAACTTGTAAATGTGTGTCTTCTGCTGTGTAGGATAGATGGAGTGATGAGAACCATGAACGCCGAAAAGCTTCTGAAAACCCTTCCCATCATACAGAACCAGCTTGATGCACTCCTTGATTTTGATGTAAGTACTTTAAGCCTAGTGTTAAGTTACGCTCTCTCATTTTGAAGTGAGAGTTTCATTATTTTATTAAATACTAATTTACTTTCTCATTGCTTTTTACACAGGCAAATCCAAATGAACTAACAAATGGTGTTATAAATGCTGCCTTTATGCTCCTCTTTAAAGATTCCATTAGACTTTTTGCAGCATACAATGAGGGGATTATTAATCTTTTAGGTATGTGAGAATTTTTTTTTAGCTTTTGAACTTTTGTGTAAGATACTAAGAGAACTAAAGAATATAGACAGTTTCATAATAATTTGTCTCTGCTCCATTACCAATGAATTAAGCCTGTCCTAGTTTCAGTGGCAACTAGCATAGGCTTAAACATATGCTTCTACCTAGAAGAATAAATAATGAAACAGAAGTTGAGAGGAAAGGGTGAGACTAGAACAAAGATACCATATGTGCAGTGAGTAACCTTTGCATTTGAGCTGTAAAAGTATTAGTGAGATACCTGGTATTTTAAGTGTTCAATGTAGTCACAGTATGACTGACTTCTGTTTTCCCATAGTTTATAGCTTGACTATTCACCTTTACCTGGTACCTGAATCTCATGAACCTAGTAGATGACATGTATGATTTTCTGTCCAAGAGCAGTAAGCTCTTAGCAAGGCCTTATAATGATTACGTAAGCAAATTTTTTGAATGAAAACATCTTAATCTGTTAATGCATTTACTCAATGAAATATCTGTAATTATATAGGGCAAAACCATAAAAAGTGAAGGATGTGGTTGATCCTTCTTTGGTAGGTCAGTTCAGTGTTTGAACCACTGTAATGGTTCTGATGTCTTTTGGATATTGAGTCCATTTACAAACATCACAATATAATGATACAGGGTCTAAAAATGTAAATATGTACCAGGAATATTTTCAATTGCTAAAATAATTTGCCTCCTTGCCAGCTAATAAGCTGACTTCTTGCAAACATCCCCCAAAATACCTAATTTAACAATTGCAGTGGTTCACATTTGTGCTTAAAAAAGCTTTGTGTTATATTCTAATGTTCCAAAATAGAAAAACCAGTGTTTTCTTTTGATTGACTTATTGCAAAAGGTGTTAGATATTCATGTAAACTTTAAAATCTGAATAGCTTTGAGTTACTCCTGCCTGAAGCTTGTCTCAAATTTACTTTTATAATATTGTCTTGGCTTTTTGCTGGGGGGGTGTTATCTTACATGAGTTTTATTTGCATCCTCAGAAAGATATTTTGATATGAAGAAGAACCAGTGCAAAGAAGGCTTGGATATTTACAAAAAATTTCTAGCCAGAATGACCAAATTGTCAGAATTCCTCAAAGTAGCAGAGGTAAATAAATCTGTGTCTATGGAAAGGATGTTGTTTTGCTGTCTGTACTGGTACAGTAGTCTATAGTCATAAAATGAACTTCACATACAGAGTAATACCTGCTGAACTTTGCTACTCAAGACAGTATTTTACAGATTAGCTATTTTAGAGATAGTATACGCTCATTAACATGAAGCGAGTTTCTTGGGTATTCTTTTTATTAGCCATACAACACAGTAAATTTTCTGTAGTGTTGTTATAAATTGCACAAAGGGTCCAAAATGTATGAACTGGATGTTACAGCCTATTTACAGTGCTCTCCTTTACTGTAACTGCTAACAATGGAGATGTAATTCCAGTAAGCAGTGCGGATGTTTCTAATGCTGCCAGTAAGCTTTTCTGTGTAAAAGTTAGGCTGGATGAAAGGTTGGGTTTGCTTTGAGATACAGTGTAATGCACTTGTGATTGCTAAGTTTCAGTGAAACTCATACCAGTTTGTAAAGTTACTAATATCCCTTTTTAATATGTTAGTTTCTAGGTAACATTCAGACATCACTGTTTTTATTTTCATTGCCACTGCATGTAATAATGGACTTTTTCCTTTTTTCTCTTCTTTTTTTTCTCCTTGTAAACCCAGCAAGTTGGAATTGATAAGGGAGACATTCCAGATCTTACTCAGGTCAGTTTACATGTCATATTGGTTAACCCAGCAGGTTCTTTTGCAAGTTCCTTCAGTTCATAGGGACACTGTAGTTCTAACCTAGGACCAACCCAACAGGACAGGGGTATTTGGTGTTCTTTCTGTAATGCAGAGTAACCTGATGAGTAGAATAAATGGCTGTCTGTCAGGAGACTCTGGCAATAAACTGGAGTGCTGTAGAGGTTTAGAGCACACAGGCTGTTTAAGCGGAGCCAGTGTGAAGCAGTTAAAATCTAACACGTAAACTTTTTGAACAGTCACATCTAATCCTGCACCACCTCACAAAATTAAATTTCATGTGTAAAAATATATTTACTGTGAAGATTTGCCTAAACTTTGTCAGTGTCTTTTTAATATGGAAATCAAATTGAAACCACAAACTTCCATTGTCAGTGTTGTTGCCAACATTCCAGTTGGCAGTAACATTCCATCTGAAATCATACATGTTTTAAATACAAATCTCTAATGCTTGCTCCTAGCAATTAGTATTAAGCCCTTTAAGAACTTCTAGGCCTTTGTTCTAGGAAAGAAATACGACTGTAACCAGCAGGGTAAGAGCAGAGAATGAATGAAAACAGTAGCTTGATGTTTTCTGTTGGTGTTTGATCTTAGCGTCTTAGTCTTTGACTATTACTGCAGTATTCAGTTGGTCTGTACTATGCTAATCAAATCATATTCAAGTCTGAAGTGGTAATTCACTGGGTTTGTGTGCACTTGTCCAGTTAATTGGGTCATTATAAGGCTCTTCAAAGCATTTTTTTCTCTCTTTTTACTTGAAACTTCATTTTACTGCTTTTTATATCTGAAACTTTCAATGAGCAAAACCCTTTGTAGCTGCTGTTCTCACAACTTTTTCTTTCAGTTAATAGCTCAGCTATTTTCTTGTAAGTGCACTTAGATGTGAAAGGCAACTCTGAACTGTGGTGGTGCGTGTCAGCATCCTGTGTATTCCACAACTCCAGTGCCACTGTTAAGCAGTCTACTTCTATAGTAAATTTCATGGCATTTAATAAGAGTTGAATAATTGTACATCCATTTAGTGTCATGTTAAAAGAACTTGCTGAAATTTCTTAATACCAGGCCTTCACAGACAGTTAATTTTCTGTGTGCTTACATTTCTGAAATATGTTCTGACAGGATCATGTCTTTCTTTCTACTCTGGTCTACCGTATTTAATTTATCTCCTAATACTTTGTTTATGCTTCTGGTGATTATTCTGTTCTGGGATATGTATGTTTCAGAGTTAAGCGGCTCTTGACAACAATGGGTTTATCTCTTTAGAGGTTTGTTATTACTGCTGCTGTATAACTGTTTTCCTTCCTTGATACTAATGTTCACACTACTGCCACTTTTGCCAGTTCCTATATAGAAAATATTTCCCTTTGTAGGTGCCCTGTTTCACAGTGATTTTGCTTACTTTCTGTTTATAGCTGTAATTGTATTTCATGAACATAACTGGGTCATTTTCCTCTGTCTGGATGTCAGTCTGTCAGATCTCTTTGGGTGGGGGGAAGGAGGCTGAGTCATAAAATACAGCCTGTTTCAAGTCATAATATCTGGGTTAGCCCAGGCATCTTCCCTGACGTAAAACTACTAAGAATTTCATCTCTGATGTTGTTGGATGTCTGCAGCAATGAGAGAATTCAGAGAAGTTACTGGTTGGTTGGCTTTAGGTTTTATGGTTGTTTAGAGGGTTTTAGAAACAGTAAGTATAGAATATGCTTTTTCATGCAGAGAAGTTTCATGTCTCCGTGCCACTCCTTTTAAAGAAACTTTAAAGAGCAGCTGATGTGCAGGATGGCACAATTACTGGTTTATGAGATTTTGTTTATTTTTAGTGGATGAGGAAACTAATCTGTGTACTAAACAGTGATGTGTTATCTAGAAGCAATGTTTTACAGATACTTTAACTTTCATTTTATAAATACTTTTACTAGGCACCAAGCAGCTTGCTTGAAGCACTGGAGCAGCATTTGGCTTCTGTAGAGGGAAAGAAAACGAAAGAAGTCTCCGCTGCCATCAGGTGAGCAGCCAATGAATTACAGTGGTTGCCCATACTTAGGATTTGTCATCTTCATGCTAAGAATTTTCAGGATTCAATCATTTGGTGTTCTTGAATTTTATTAATTTCCAAATATATCTTCCTGAAAGTATAAGTGAAGCATCTAGTGAGTAATAGTCTGATAGCTTAGTCACATTTGAAATCTAGGTATGTCTGGTGGTGTCTCTGACAGACTATTTATTATGCTGTAATAAACCACTGAGCTGAGACTTTGTAGGTTATTCTTTTTAGCTTTTACTTGTTTCAAGTCCTTTGGCTTATAAGCCTTCTAAGGTATTTGGGTTTTGAGGCTCTTTTTACCCAAGATAGGATGGCATTTATCTTCATTGTCCACCTCTCAGACTGAATTTATCTTAAAACCTACTCATAGAAGTTCTTTGATCCCTTCTCAGAACAGCCAAATTAGCTGAGATGCTTTGTGCTGACAGGAATTCTGTTGGGTTTTTTTTCTGTCAAGTACAGTATCAGTATGTATGAACAGTACTTCTGATGGAAGAGTGAGAGAGATCTTTTGGCATAAGCATTCTCCCACAGAAACATGGTAGATGTTAATAAACGTATCAGTGTAAGCTACATTCCTGAGTTGCTCTCTTACTCCTTGGATTTTTTTTGTGTGGTTTTGCAAGTATCTGAGGATTTACTGCACAATACTCTGCTAAAAACTATATAGGGAATAACTTTGCTTTATTCACTGTTATGTGTATAATATGTACAGACAAGTTTTCTGTGTCTCTGTCACTTGAATGGAATAGAATTCCAGTCTAATCTGTATGATCTTAAGAAAGACAGCTGGTATGTTTTGCACTTTCTAGTTCCTACCTGCTGAAACTTGAGGAAGTAATCCTGTGTACTCACACTGCTTTTTCACCAAACTCCATTATTGGGGTGTCTGCTTTTCTTCCCTTACTCTGTTAGAGAAAAGACTGGAATGGAGGGGGAGTGACACACAACTAAGGCACTTGATGATTACACTATCAATGATGTATACCTGACTGTCTCTTAATAAAACTTTTTTAAAATCATTACTTTTTTTAGAGCTACTGCCCTATCCAGGGCTGTTTCCACACTTGCCTGTACAGGAATGTTGTTTAGGAAGATGGATGAGAAAGAAAAACAGCAGGCATTGGAGGAGGAGCAAGCTAGACTGCAGGCACTTAAGGTACTATATTTTTTTACAAGTTTGTATTCCATCATAACAGTGGCATCAGTGCAAGCCTCTGCTATGGAAGATGACATTAAGAATCCTAATCACTAAGTACATTTGTGCAGTTCTGTTTCACTCTATGCAGGCTTAAAGCAGGTTTAACGCTCTTAATCCAAAATAAAATCTCTTCGCATGTCTTCACTATTTCAATTTCAAGCTCTGCCTGTCTCTCAGGACTTATTGCCACTAATGAGCATTAAAAGCACATCTATCACAAGCCCCTATTAGTTCAAAATGCTAATCCAGTCATTTTTTCAGACAGAGATAAGCAGGCAACCAAAAATACAGTTTAATTGTCTGCCAAAGCGTGAGGCTCAGGGTAGGAAGAGGAAAAAAAGAAATAAAGTTGTTCTCACTGTACACTGCAGTGTTACAGCATTAAGTGTTGGAAACATCAGTTCTCAATTTATCACAAGGAAAACCTCCAGCATAAACCTGAACAGTCAGACATTTCAGTACATCCCATCTTCCCCCTGCTTTCTTCATTCCTGCTGCACCAGGAACCTCAGCTCACACCAGCATCTCCACTCTTCAAGTAAGCTGTGCTCACCAGTATGGTTTTGCTCAAGAACCCAAGCTCAGTTCCATTACACAGCATAAAGCCTCTCCAATGCAGCAGCCTGGGGAGCCAACAGCAGCCTCAGTCATGCTTCAGTCAGGAGCTTTCACTTCAGCCAGCTCATGAACATCAAGGACTGTATTGCCCTTACTCCCAAGAGTAAACATTTGAGCCACTTCGTTCCCCCCCACCCTCTTAAAAGAGACCCTGTAAGAAACACAAGTTAATTTCCCAAAGGCAGATATATCAAGAGCATTGGTTGTAAATAGGCACCACCTACCTATGCTCCTCACTGCTCAGCCTGACCATAAGAGTGTAAACAAAGTATTGGCGCGTAGCCTGAAGGGTCTTGAGAATAGGTACCCAGCCCTAGTAAGAAATGAGGAGACCAGGGTGACGAACCCCAAGAGAGCCCTGTACAGAGATAATTGTTCAGGGTGAGGGAGACACCCTCATGTTAGTGTTTCATGTACTAGTGCTTACATTCATCCTAGCTGTAAACATAGCAGCATTTAAGATGCTGTCAAGCCAGGACAAAACTTAAAATGCCATAATGATTAGATAGATCAGTGCCCCTTTAAAGCCCATAAGCTCTATGCATTTATGTACATACATGCAGATCAACTACCCTGCCAATGCTGCTAACAAATCTGCAATCACAGGAAGTGCTGAAGCTCTTTAAAAAGTTTAACAGGTTTTATACATAGCTTTATGAACAGGTGGATGACTCTGTGGGTACTGCAGCACATTAAATACATCTATCCCTTGTACTCAGCACAGCTTTCAGCCTAGAAAAGCACTCGAGGTAAAAACACTCACTGCAGTTGTGGTTTAAACAACTAATATTCTCAGCCCTCCTCCTCAGAATGCAGTACTACACACCTCTTCCTCCCTCCTCCCTCCATATCCAGCCCTCTTAGGAGGCTAAAGAACGCCTGAAATATTTCCCTGGCAAAGAGGCTTCCTAAAACACACAAGAGGCAAGTGGTACCATATACATCAAATACCAGAATCCCCCCTCCCAGTTTTTCACACGGTTGTAAACCAGATTCTTCCTAAACTCCTAATACATCACAAGTATTGGCTTCCCACTCTCAATTTTGTGCATGGATTTATACTTTACTTAGGAGGGCCCACCCCCCTTCAAAAAGGAGTCTGCAAAGAGACAGGTTCTGGCAAGACAAGAAAAACTTGAGTCACAAGGGCAAAGCTATCTATGAAAGCAACCATGTGTGTAACAAACAAATTGAAAACCATTTCAAGTTCATGGACATGAGAATATATTGCTTGCTTTACAAACACATGAGAGGCTCATCTTCCTTCAGTCTGTTTCACGTTTTTGGAACTTCAAATAGTGTACTTTTAAATAACTCTCTGAAGTGTTCATTTCCTAACAGCTTCTGCAGACACTTCAAATGAAGCAGGCAAACTAACACCCATGGAGAACATGTTCAAGTAGAGAACAGTCTTAGTGCACGGCCTATTGCATGTACTTCAGTTCACCTGAAGTAAAAAATGACAAATTACAACCCCTTCAAAAAATACTATTAAAAAGCAGTATGGCACAAACAGCTCTTTGGAGAACA
Organism: Coracopsis vasa; assembly: GCA_026283785.1. Lineage (NCBI taxonomy): Eukaryota > Metazoa > Chordata > Aves > Psittaciformes > Psittacidae > Coracopsis > Coracopsis vasa. Next base: position 22,933 of record JANHGB010054122.1, read on the forward strand.
CTCCTCAAAACCAGGGCTGAAGGAAGAGCAAGAACTCCCTCTCAGCATCCACTGGGAGGAGCAGATATTGTACTCAGGAGCACAAGTATTTGTCTAGCAATTTTAGTTTGGTTTTGGTAGTACCACTGCCACACCAGTGTCTTCCAGTGGCTCTCTGAAACAGTTCTCCATGTAGAACAGTGAAGCTTTACACACTTCTGACAGAACTATAACTTGAGCTAGACAGGAGAGGAATGGGGGAAGAAATAAAAAGGCCTGCAGCTTGGATTCTGGTACCCTGCACTGTTTGCCTCTTGCTGCTGTTCTTACTCTTGAAGACTATTCTCCAATCTGATCAAAGTCAGTTACACAAAAAAACCTGACTGCAAGCTCTGGGATGCTTTTGGAGACAAAAAGTTTTAACTACAGATTCAGGGAGAGTGCAAATCAGTAACTTAGCCTAGCAGTGCACTAGTCTCTGAAGACTATTTCACAGCATACAAGCAGTGTTTTAGAGTGGATTAAGAAAATACCCTCTGGCTAGAATACTGCATGATTTAAGGATCTCTTGAGAGCTGGTGGCTGGCATTCGTGTCCCGAAGTGTCTGGTAGCAAACTGTTTCTGAACACTGGTTTTCTGCCCAAGTAGTAAAAAAGAAAACAAAACCAAAAAGCAGGAAGGGGGGCAAGATGAAGCTGAGTTTATTTTACATGCAGTTACTTACCAAACTGACTATAAGGGAATTCTGGTGGAGCAGTTGGGGGTTTGCTCATGTCCTGAGTTGCCTGAGATGGTGGTGGTGGTGGTGGAAAAGCTAGTGGTGCTGCTCCTGGAGTGGCAGGTGGAGGGGGTACTCCAGGTGGGGCAAACTGGTCAGGTGGAGGAGGTGGAGCACCATAACCAAAACCTGAAAGGCAAGGAAAGCACAATGCATGTGAAAAGACACAGGTGAACAGCACCCCAACTTCTTGGCTGTCTTTAGAGTATGATACATTCTTTTTTAGGAACACAAGCCTTAAAACCAAAGTGTTTGTTACCTACTGTGGGCCATACAGCAATTCACTCCTACACTGTGGCAAACACCGTGCCTAAAAGACCCAACGATACACCTTCTGACATGAAAAATCTCACCCCAAAGGAGGACTGAGGCCTCAGCAGCAACCAGCAAAGAGAAAGCAATCAAGGAGAACTAGAGCCCAAAGTCTGCACACTCACACACAGACGTAAGAAACATGAGGAGGAAGGCATATTATTCCAGATCATAGGAGGAAAACCAAGCTATCCCAAGCAAATGGTTCGTAGCAGAAGAAGTAACTCTGGATAACCGGGTGCTACTTTCCATTACTTATTTTAAGCCAGGATTGCGAATACACTTTTCAAAAGGTGGCCTGAGGGGTAGGTGCTAAAATCCTATTTGTATTTCCAATGCCACTTGTGACCTTAATTCCTTAAGCTCCTCCAAAACATCCAGCCTGTGTCTATCCCAGGTCACCATGCAGTAATTTCTAACTTCTCTCTTGGATGTTGTAATAGGAGTACAGAATCAATCTAAATTCATTTAGCAACACAGTTTTAAGCTTGAGAACATAAATGATCATTGCACCCAAGTAAAAAAGTAACCCAACTCACTGACAAAAATATTCACTACTTAATTATAGCTCAGAAATACATGATTTGGGCAAAACATGTGAGAATTAATGAAATTTAGGGTGAAAAAATCTAAGTCCAGAGAAAGATGAGTAACTCCTGTAGGTCACTTACTAAACGGTGGAGGGGTGCCATAGCCCTGGGGAAATCCTTGTGGAGGTGGGAATCCTCCAGGAGGTGTAGAGACTATGTATGAGGTAAATGGTGGTGGTGGTGGAGGAGCTCCTCTTCCTGGAGGAGGTGGTCCATATCCACCTAGAAAATTAAGAGAAACCAAGAACTAAAGCAGCTTAATAATGCACAGCTGCTGCTTAAGGCAGCATTCTCTAGATGGGGTAAAGCTGTTTGACAGATTTCAGACACAGCCTCAGCCCTTCTACAAATTCTTATTTTGGGAAATATTTGTCCTCCAAGTATCCCTACTGTAAATATTTGCCGTTTAGAATGTAATTCCTTTGTAACAAATTAGTGTGGTTGGCAAGAGCAGGATGCATGTCAGCTCCCATTACTCAAGAACACACTGTCTTCTTCATTCTTTCAGGACAAATTCAATCAAGCTTTTAAATGTAGGTTAAATACTACAGAAATCCACAAATCACTGTGAATTCTTAAAGAAACTGCACCCTCACTCAGTAGAATCTCTTTTTTACAATCGGTCCCATGTAATGTACTTACCAATTGCCTGTCCAGCTGGCACCCACATCCCTAAAACAGAACAAAAACAGTGTGCACTGAAGCTGCGTACTATGAAAGAGGAATGATTTAGAAGAAAGCTGATCTTGCTCAGGGCCCTGGAATAGACTGAGGGGATCCTCGAGAGTCCCTTACAGTTCTATTTTTATGGTCTGAGAAATAGCCCAGGACTATTTCTGCATATGCAATTCTGAAAAGACTGAATCATTCAGCAGATAATGCACACAGGAATCCCCGAACTCCAATCAGATGAAGCATTCAAGAGCTGCAAGCACACCAAGTGCAGGTAACTGTACTAGTATAAAGAACAATACCACTGAGGATCACAGCAGACTACGCATCCGAAGTGGTTTTAGTACACTCCCAGGTTTATTCTACTTATTTCTGAAGGTATTGAACCATAAAAACACCACCTTCTGCATTTGTCCCCACATTAAGACTGAAAGATAAAGCATTTGTTTCACAGTAATCCTTCCAGTAGATCAGGTATCATTTTCTCTACAATAACTGCATTGAAAATAATCTAGTTTCTCAATTTGCACAGTTGCAGATTAGCACATCTGTGTGGATGGCAAAGCCTCAGCTGCAGCTTTCAAGTTAATAAGCACCATGGGGAAACAAGCAATCCCTTCACTGAGGTATCATCTATTCTAGCAATAGATGAAGCAGTGACACTCCCTTTAGCCCCCCAGGTGAAAGTTTCTCATATATCAGAGCAAGCAAATTCTGTTCTGTCAAATGCAACTCAATTATACCACTGGATTTCTCCATAAGTTATCAAAACTGTCTTTGGATGAACTCAGTGTATTTATTCTGTCTTCAAAAACTTAGGTGGGTTAAAGTCATCAAGCCCAAACCACATGGCTGCTCCTTTTAGCCCTGAAGGGTTCCAGCTACATCATGAAGATTCTAGGCAGTAAGTGCTCCCCTGCACCACTGCCAGCCCCATGGCTGCTTGTTATTGTTCTAAGATACATGAAGCAATAAAATCCAAAAGACAAGACCATCTGTTTTTTTCTCTTTTCCCTTTCAAATTTTACTTATCACTTCCTTTGAAACTCCCTGAACCTTGAAAACCTGGATTTTCAACAGGACTTTTTGTAGCAGTTTGAGGCAGGCCCCAAGCTGGAGTCACAAGGTGAGCTGCTGAGCTTTCTCAATACCTTCTCCACATTACCCAAACCCATGCCCATTCCACATGGGGAGAGGCAGAAGCAAACAGCAGAGGTGAAGCGCTGCCTAAGACACATGCTAGACATGGCACTACCCACTGACTTCTGCTCTACAAAACCAAGTGTTTTGGGAAAAGGAGTGAAGGAACAATCTCAACAGACTTGGGAAGGACTGATGTGTGGAATTTTAGTTCTGCTGACAGGAACCCAGCAGAGTCATCGCATTGATAAGACTGGGAATACCATCATTTGCCAGAAACCCAAATTGTCAGTAAGCTGTAAAGGAAAGACTCTTGCAACAGTGATGCCGAGATGAGTAAAGCAGTACCTTGAGGGCCATAACCCTGTTGCCAGGTTGGAGGAGGCTGCCCTGCCCAGCCATTGGCAGCACTTGGCATGATCCTGCTTCCCCACTGACTGGTGCCGGGGGGACCTGGAGTTTGGCTTTTGCTATCACGAGGTTCTGCACGTTTCACCTCCACCTAAACAAACAGAGTCACCACTTAGGAGAGATGGCACAGGTTAATATATACCCCCCTTCCCTTCACACACACCCTTAGTTACACTTAAGACTACACTTAGCATCTTATGACTTATGTCTAAATACTTAATTATTAAACTTAAGGCCAGTAATTTAAAATGTTTCTCAGGTACAATATATATGATGGTAAGACATTACAAGTTCTACTATTGAGGTCTTGAGAAAAACACATCCTACAAATCACTTCTGTTTCATCATAGTACAGTATTCATTTGCTTTAATCTTAAAACAGCAGTACCCTCTTACAACGGCTCTTCACTAAAACAAAGCATGATCTTTTACATTATTTATGGACTAATTTAGCACTTGAGGCAGGAGTTACAAAGATGACATTTTCAGCCAAAAAAAAACAAACCAACTTTGAGTAAAGAGGACGCTCTGAAAAAGGGTACTAATGCTTTAATCATTCCAACATGTTTGGGGTTCATTTGGAAGTTACAGTTTAAACCCACCCCACCTAACTACAATTTCAGCTTTGCTCATACCTGAGAAACACACATTCGATTGGTTGGTTTGGGTTCGGTTTTGTTGGTTTTTTGGTGGTTTTCTTTTTTTTCTTTCTTTTTTTTTTCTTTTTTTTTTTTTTTTTTTTTTGTTGTGGTTTTGGTTTGTTTTTTTTTAAAAAATTAAAAGATTTTATTTAAATGTCTAATGGAAGATAAAGACTTACCTTCCCCAGGCTAACGCTTAAAGAATCTCAATTAACTCAAACAATGTCAGAGGGAATGGATGTGATAAGAGAATCTTACATTACATCTAACAAAAAAGTAAACAAACATGCAAGTAATAAAAATGGACAGTTGAGTCAATAAGAAGCAAATCTTCATACTGTGTTAAGTCAGTGACAAAAGCCCTCCTGTTTTCCAAATGAGTAAGCCACAATGCTTAACTTATTTTAGTCAAAGATAAAATGTCCTAGTGTTCCAAGCCATGGAATAAGTGCATTTGACCTACTTAAAATAAGCTGCATACTCAATATAAACCTCTCTCTCAAAAAACAAAATCCCAGTTTCTGATTTAATGAAACACTCTCAGCATTCCTGCATGCTGAATTCAAGGCTTTTTTTATTTTATGATTAATTTTAATGGGTGCCAGAGTACAAAGAAAATAAATCTCAATCATCAATGGGCCTGAGTCGTATGGAAAAGACAGTATTCAGAATTCTTCCTGCCATGTCTTAAAACCCATTCATGTCAGAGAACAAACAGGAAACAGGCACAAGGCAAGGACAAAGCCCCCCGCCCCCACCCCACTGCAGATGCCCCAAGGACATTAGACATGACATTAACCAAATCTCAGTCAGCTGAAGGCCCTTCCAGAGAGGATCCAAGGGAATTTTTCAAAGGACTCAAATTAATGAGTCTTAACACATTTGCCTCGAGGGAATTCAGTTATTGCTTACAAAAGCAAGTTCTTCTTGCAATTTTAATTTCTTTTTTTTTTCCCTTTCAACAACATATGGATTCATTTCAGCAATACCTTCATAATTACCAAAAAGATACCATTTTTAAAGCAGGCATTATTCACCAGCGAAGGAGAGCAGAATATCTGGAGTTCATTAATCTATGTAGAAGTAGTCCATTCATTTTTCAGTGCACATTTGGAAGTGGTGAACTGCCAAACTGAGGACTGAAAAAATCCCTGTGCAATATTATTCAAACTGAGGTTAAAATTCTACCTAAAGTCCAGTCTGCACCCACAAATGAGGCATCTCCATTGCTCCTGGCTGAAAAACCACTGTGTAACACTGCAGGGTTCTGTTCTTTATGTCATTGAAAGGAAAAAAAGAGGACAGGAAAGAGATTCTTTCCTTTTGCTTCTGAGATTGTTTGGGAAACAATGGGGAACTCTGAATTAGCACTGACAGATGCTGAAAGCCACAGCATAAAAGCTGACACTCTGAAGGCTCACACAGGGTTCTCCATACATTCCCAGAACCATTCCAGCAGATGTAGTCTCCTTTGTTCCTCTCTACATCACGCAGCTTTGTGATAGGACCTCTCATTTAAGTGGTTTGTGTAAGTTTAAGGCAATTCCAAGGGAAGATCTGAATGTGCAAGTAAGGATACAGGTAATTCTTACACAAACCAATGTAACTCTAGTGCTGTCAGTACATCTGCTCACAAGTGGCTCAACAAGAGGAAAACACTAGTAATAACACAAGCATATTTTTTTCATTTCTATTACTAAGAAATCAGCCCACCCCTTAACCCCAAAACAAGTTCATAGGAATAAAAAGCATTATATACTGCATAATTAACTACCGATGAACCATAATTTCACTGATGGGCAAGAATATACCCCTTGCTGGCTACATAAATACTTATGGACTATCAGCACACAGAAAGACTTTAAAAGACAATGAAAATTACACAGTGCAATAATTTAAGGAAAGCAACAGTGTTCATGTGTCTCCTTGAAATCTATGCACTCTGCAGTCACCAGTTTTAACACTGGCTTTAAAAACTGTGGATATGCTGTAAAGGGCTTTTAAGTTTACCAGAATTTCCTGTGGTTACTTTTAGTTTAAGAAGTTCTTTTTTTCCTCTAGAAAACTTGGGTGTCCTGCACCAATTTACTTTGCTTTGCCTTTTTTTACCACAGGTCCAAGCATGTTCCTCGTTGAGTAACATCAAAGCAAGCCTAAAAAATTCCTCTCTAGCCAACATCCTGACAACACAGTATGAAGATGAAACAACCAGAGGTCACTTAACTGCATTGTGGTTAAATACTACATAGAGTACGTGGGTTTGTATCAAAGTTTCACAGTAAGTGACCCAATTTTTTGTAAAAAACCAATCCTTCATGATGTTTTTCTTCCTCTTTTCTTTTACGTTTAAGATTGTATAAAGTACATTGTCTCACACCACCTCAAAATTTGAGTATCAAATACACATCTGAAGGAGTGGTATCTTAAACCAAGCCTTGAACAACTCAGATTTCATTGGGATTCTGCTTTTCAAACAGGTGGAAACAACTAACTGCTCTCCTTGCATCTAAGCAGTGCTCAAACCAGACGTAGTCACCGTCAACTCATTCCAACGTGAGCTATGCTCAGCCAGAGCAACCCCCCAGGTCTGTAAGCACAAGGCCTTACCCCAATCACAACAGCCCACAACCTAAGTTCTTTGGCTCTCAAGATCTGTCTCTTCTAGGGGATAATCCTTCCCCACCTTCATGGGCAAAGCCTCAAATTTGGACTTACGTGCTCTCCCGCCTAACTGAATCCATGCCTAAGTTTTATTCACCAGTGAAATTGCTAGTTGCCCAAGACTTGGTTCTTTCTTAAGGTAAAATAAAACTACAACTACACACTTTTTTGCCCATGATGTCGTGAAAATGCATGTTGACAGCCTGGTCCACTGATTGTTCGTCCTCGAAAGTAATAAATCCAAAACCTAGCCAACGACGAAGAGTGAATCAAGGTAGCAGGGTGTTGTGACACAAAACAGGATGATGAACAGTATTAGGGGCGGACCAAGGGTTCAAGCAGGGGTTTCAGATAACAGACTTGTGTTAAATTGTCAAAAAAAGTCAATCTGAGAAAATTGCAATGGATACTTCCTGTAATCAGGCAATTTTTAATGCCTCAGCCTGGTTTCACACATGCAACTTAAACTGAGCTTGGTCACTATTTTTGAATTTGATTTTACTCCTAAGCCCGCCTACCAGGAGGGGAAAAAAGTGTGAATAGAGTCATAAATATAACTGTGCCACATGAGTAAAAACAAACTTGTGTGACAGCAGATTCAAGTCAAGCAACTTCGCTGCTCTTGTCTTTGATTCAGACTAGGTTCCCAAGGAAAACCTATTCTGTCCCTGCTCCCCAAAGCTGCAAAGCAACTTCCTCCCATCCCTTATCCCATCTTCTGGTTAGGGAGTATTTTTGGTTAAAAATAATAAAGTTGGTTTTGAAATGTAGCTGTTAAAGCATGAAAAATTTTACCACTCCATGGATGAATGAGAAGCTTCAGAAACTAACAACCTAGAGCAGAGGTTCTCAAGTTTTCCACACTTTAGAAAAAGCATGTAATAGACATCACACCTTCCAAACACACCCCCCTGCCAACTGAAGAAGTGCTGCTTATAAAGAACGTGGTACTTGCCATCACATCCTTTAATCTATTTTATTTGTTCTATTTCCTGCTGCTTTTCTCTTGGAAAAATAATAATAATAAAAAAAGCAACCCTTTTCAGTCCCTCTTTCTGCCCAAAGCATTGCTACCAACTGTTCCACATCCCCAAGAGGGTCTCATACCCTTTCATCTGACCATAGCCCCCGATGGTGGCAGCTCAGCCAAATCCAGCAGCTTTTTAAAAGGTCCCAGGGGAATGTCTGATGCCTGCAGAAGATGCTGGAAAAGAGGCAAAGCCCCAGGACTAAATCTCTTTTTGAAGTCACACTTTGAGAACCACTGCACTTAGGTTGTAGCTGCTGATACTGCCGAGAGAGTGGCAAAATAGTGGTTAATTTCACAGAACACAAGAGGCTGGTTCATGCCATCAACCACTTGCTGCTGGTGTAACAACCAACTCCAGGAAAGGGAAGAAACATGCAGTACATAAATTGTGCCAGTCTTCAGATTAGCTAAGGGTAGAGCAATAAAAATTAGAAAGAAAAACGAGGTGCAGCATCAAAAGCATATGGAACATGGATGCATTTCTGCTTTTCTGAAACCCAAGATTTCCCCCTTGGTTTGCATTTTGCTTTGCAGCTAGTGCTGACAGCAGCCATATATTGCTCTAAAGCGTTAAACAGAAATACAGTATCTATAACAGTTAGTGTCTCTCTGAGCTTATCCAACTGGGTTGGGTAAGCCCAAAGAGGCCTATTGTAGAGAAAGTTTATATATATATATATATAAAAAAATACACAAAGATACAGGCCAAAATAGATTCCAGCAGGTCAAATTCTGCTGTCAGCAACAAGAGCAAAAGACATCACTAAAATAAAATAAAAAGGAAAAAACTTAGCATTTCCCACACACAAGAGACTGGCAGTATAAACGAAGTTTTGTTGAGCTGTGATGAAAGCAGCCTCAAAATTGAGAGCAGCATTTCATCACAATATATTTGTCTGAGGTTAACTAGAAATCTAAAGTATTAGAGCCAAAAGAAAAGTATCTGTATTTAAGTAACACGTTTAATATTACAGCCTTTATCTCAAAAGATATGGAAAGGAAAATGATGGATAGCATCTACATAGGATGGTTGATAATTTAACTTGATTCCAGTAAGACTGAAGGAGGGGAATCGACTGTGGGATGGAGACAGGGCATGAAGGGGGAGAAGGAAGGGAAAAAGAATAAAAGAGAGTAAGGGGTCATTGAGAAAGTCAGTAAAGAAAAACAAAAGATTTAAAAGGGTCAAACCCCACAAGATAAGAAACAGTGAAGAAATCAGTACAATACACAGCAAAATTCCAATAATGCTATTTTAAATACTATCAAAGTGAGGAAGTCTAACATCCAGTAGCTTTATTTTTGGAAGGACAGGACCTGATTGAAGACTAGAGAAACTAGTAGCAGGAATCTGAGTGGACTATAGACCAGAGCAATGCCACTGGGTTTGCAGCCAAGGGGAAGAAGAGAACAAACACAGCAAGAACCTGTAACTTACTTCACAGCTGTTGGTTTAGCCAAGAATCGAAAGCCTGAGGAGTAGAGACTGCAATAAAGCCACTGTTTCTTTTAAGATGCAACGAGGCTGCTGTGCTTATACTTGGGACTGAGAGCTCTCATGAAAGCACTGCTTGCAGGAGAGCTAACGGAACTAGTGAGTAAGCAAAGACTTGAGACACACCTGGCTCCTCAAGGGCAAAGCCATAGCTCTGACACTAATCAAGAATCTGGCTCCCAGTGCTCTTGTGAGAAACTGAAGGTAGATGAATGCTACAGGGATTAGTAACACGGATGATTTTCCCCTCTTCCTACCAGCAAATGCAGTTCAAAGTGCAAGGACAGTAGGTAATGGAAGTAGGCAAAGTGCAGAGTGGTGAGAGTAGAAGATGGCAGTGAATCAGCCTTTTTAAATTTTATAAATATATACTTACTCAGGTATCATGTTAAAAGGGAAAGTGTATAGACTGAGTAGCACTTTATGCAACAGAACACAGATCAGAAAGAGTAGGCAAGAGAAAATGTGTTCTGGGATGCATGATTGTTCCCAGCACACCCCCAGGGACTAACAAGGCCATTTTTGGAGATGACAGTTAGTTGCCACACTACATAAAGGAATGCAAAAGCACAAAAATGAAAGCCAGAGCATCAGGATTCAAGAACAGTGTTTCAGAAGTAAGCTGAATTAAGGAAGAAGGTACCCGGCAGTATGGCTGCACCCAGGATGGAGACAGACAGGCTTCCAAACCTGCACTCATCTGTCACTTCTGCTTCAAGCTACCACCTAGTAACTGGACCCAAAACCTTCGTTTGGTTTGGTTTAGTATAGCTTTAAGCAGAAAAGCCATTGAGATGAGGATTAATCCAGATGAGGTGTGATGGTTTAGTACCTTTTGCTCAGAGGCTGCAAAGCTGGGATTAAATATTACAAAGATTGAGATGATACAATAGTTACTTAAATATTGCAGAACTGCAGCCACAACTTATATTCAGATGCCTGCATCTTTGTCTCCACTGCCTCCTCTAAAACCAGATATTCTAGAGCACTTGAATAGATGAATGTATGTTCTGTGTAAATAAAAGGTATCTGTTCAAAGCAGATTAAGATAGGTAAAGCAAGAAAACAAAAAAACAAATATATTGAAACTTCGTTTACACTCCAATAAAAGACAAAGCCCGTCCCTCCTCTGACTGTGGAACTGGCCTGTACCTCTGTGATAAATTATCACCTAGAGAGAGGAAATCTAAAGAGATATCGTTAATCACAGTCAAACAATTCACAGAGAGAAAAGAAAACAAAATAACTTACTTAACATTACCATACTTTACTATGAAACACTTAAATATGTCACTAAAGATGTCTAAATTAAAAATAAAACTAAGACTTAACAGCTTAATAAATATGAAGTGAAGAATAAATTTCTTAATAATGAGTCAGAAGAGAAATGCAAGTTCAGATGGCAAACTATTCTCTAGCATGTAGAACATGCTATAAGGTGGTCAGTGCAACTAAGCTTCACAGATTTAAGATATTGCCTCTTCATTGTCCAACTGATGACAGATGCAATGGAGGGTGAATGATATGAATCTTGCTTCATATTTTGACCAAAGGTTACCAAGTTGATTAAATTCTCAGGTTTTGTTGGGTTTTTTTGGTTGGTTGGTTTTGTTAGGTTTGGGTTTTTTTGGTTTTGGTGTTGGTTTTGTTTCTCCCCCCCCACTCTTTAAAAAAGCAGCCTAGAATATAGGGATTATATACCCCAATCAAAATATAGACACAGATTTCAGAATTATTTGGTGTAGTTTAGGGAGTGGTTTTCTTTAGTTTGAAGTGAAGCCATTTAACCAAAACAAAAAGCATATAATGGATGCATTCTGTTCTAATCTGGTGTTCAGAAATACTCTGAACTGGAGTATCCCCCCCCATGCAATTACAGACATCAACATACCTTTCATGTGGAAAAGGAGGAAAACCTGCACTTCCCCTCATCCCACCCCCCAATAGTACCTTAAGCCACAGGAGAGGCTTAAGAACCAAATTTCATTCAACTAAAAAACTACCCAAAACCTCAGAAATGAACATGAAACATCTGACTTTAAATGCACAGATACCAACTAAGCTGTAGATGAAGAGTTTAGACTTGAAGTGATATTTGCCCAGAGAATTATTCTTTTTCCTGAGGCAACATAGGAAAAAAAAAAAAGGCTACCTTTTCTGATGGTGTGAAATAGTTTGCCATCTGACTATAGGAGAGTATGAAGAAATTTCAAGGACAAACTAGATCAGCCTTTACCTCGGGGCCTCTGTTTCTCTGCGTCATAGATCATTACAACTTCAGTGACCTGGAAGAGAGAAGGGAAATTCTACTAACTGTGCTACCAGGGGAGTGTTATAAACAGTTACCACAGGCTTCTTTCCCGCCCTCTATCCACAAAGCACAATTAAATGCTCGATGTAGCCATCCATACCAGGCTGTCCCAGCACAGTGCAGACAAATGGGGAATGCTGCTCTTGATGGGATTTTAAGAAAAGCATGAGTTCATCTATTCCAGAAAGCTGCTGATACACTGTGGCTTTTTACAGTCTCATCACACTTAAGATTTTAATCTGGCATTAAGGTCTTCACACTGTCTATGCCCACACTGTAGCCTATAAACCCCCCCCATAGGTTTCTGGTTTTATTCATCGGTGTAGCTTCTTAAAAGATTACTTTGTCCATTTTTAAACATTTTCACTCTCACCATGAAAAGCAGCTTGAACTCCAGACCCATTTAAGAATCTGCACAGCTTCTCTGATTTACTTACTTGAACATCAATGTGGCACAGTATAAACTGATGCTTTAAATACCATTACATCCCCCCCCCTTAATTACAGATGATCAGTATCAGTGTGATTTTAACTTAGGAAAAAAGCCCAAACAACTCTGTGGCCACAAAACACGTATGAGCCTCTAATTCTCCAAAGATAACTCTTAAGAACACTACACAGACTCTCCAGTTTCTACACTACTGTTAAAAGTTCTACTACTTACTTTCAAAGGCACTTACACTTAATGGCTGTTGCCTTCTACATTTGGTGGAACATAACCCTGTATCTCCCAAGCCATTCAGAGGTCAGAACTGGAAAGCCAAAAGTCTGTGAGGAAGAGCCTTTAGAAATTACGCTCCACAGCTGTGGAGCATGCTCCCCCATTTTGAATTATTGAGTTTACTGCAGCCTTTCAAACTAAAGAAACAGTTGTTAGCCACTGCCCTGGGTTCTTCTTTTTCAAATGATCTTAAATTTTCAATACAGTACTGTTGATAAACTGAGCCACTTGAGAAAGAACCAATAAATCCTTTGCTGCCACTAAGAAGAGATCTTGGAGAAAGGTGATTAAAAAGAAGTATCAAGAGAACACATTAAATGCCACTCGAAAATGGCAAGTTCACGTTCACCAGCAGAGTCTTGAATTTAACTCAGGCAATCTTTAAGTTTCTAAATATTATTTACAGCAGAACTTAGTAATTTAGTTCAATAGTTTACCATCTTAAAGGGACAGTGAGAGTTGGGATACATCGGAATTAAATAGGAAAAAAAAAGATCAGAATAAGTCATTTCAATCTGAGGTTAGCGACTGAATTAAAACCAAGTGCATAACATGAGGAGTAGTTTGTCTCTAGAATGGAGGTTCTAGACAACAGAACTCAGATGTTTCCAGCTGATGATTTAAAAGCAACTGGGGTTACCAAAACACTGGCAGGAGAGTGCAAACCTACCGGTACACGTAGTCAACGAGAAGGATCTTAGACAAACTCAATGAAGTACTTGCTGTGCCCCTTCCCCACCCCCCGCCAGCTTAATCATTAGGCCTCAAGTTACCAATTAAAAAGAGAAAAAAAAACTTAAGCCAACTCAACTCAGTTTTTGCAAGGGAATGAAACAAAGCATCAGGTAGGCTTAAATAAGAGGAGACAGAAGCAGCAGAGGAAGTACATGTCAGAGCAATAGATTCTGGCAAACAGCAAGATACATTTCAAGATGATGAACATTTACAAATGCTTCAGTATGTCCCTACAGCAGTTTGTATAAATTAACCCAAAATTCGACAGCTTGATGAACACTGAGAAAAAAACAGTGGGGAGGGAAAGGATCTTGCAACCGACTGAGAACCACCATCATGCTGAATGACTCACCACTCCGAATTTCTTGAAGTATTCCCTGAGCTCTGTCTCGCCACAGTTATGAGGAATCCCACCAACAAAAATTTTATTTGATTTATTGTTATCGCTCCTGGATCCTTTCTGCTAAACCAAGGAGGAAAAAAAATCAGTCAGAAGGGCAATAAAGTTGGCTGTTTCTAGCATTTTATACTTAAACATGAACTTGCAGGTTGAGGGGAAGCCATCTCCAGGCTTGAAGTCTCCTAGTCACTAAAGTGAAGCAACTGCATGTCAGAGCTCGAGCCATTTAGTGTTTGCAGCTATAACCCAGTCTCTGTTCTTCAGAAGATCAGAAAACCAGGGACTGTATTCTGAGGCCATCTACTCATTTTCTAATGAATCATATAAACCTGCAGGGTGTGAAGTGGGCTGGAAAAAGAGCATCAGTCCTGCGAATGCACTTCCAGACACTTGTTTCAAGATCTGAAGAACTCATCTAAAAGCACTGCTAAGAGCTTAAGAAAATACCACACCCAAAGCGAGTCTGACGCAAACACACGATGTTCATTAACACTTTGTTGTATCTGGAGTCCTACCAAGGAAATCTAAGTAAAAGACATTTTTCAGAAATCAAATTTATACTCGAGGCCTGCATACTGACTCCTGATTTTAAAACATGGATATAATCCAAGTGAACTCAATTTAACTGCTAGAAGGTAAGCCAAAGCTTGGAAAAGAGGCAGGATACACCAAGTATCTTTCCTTACCCATCCTTCCTTCGGTCGTGTCCTTTCTGGTTGCATCCCCCTAGGTGTACATGGCTTTGGATCAATCTGGAAGAAGTTCCAGTTTGGTCAGATCTCAGCGTGCAGAATACTGTTCTAAAAGTTACATTTAGGGCAGCTGAACACAGCACTGCTGAAATCCAGCTCCTCAGATCACAGCTCTCATCAATACATCGCTTCTACAATGTGACACAAATCATTGAGTTAAAGCTGTCTTACAATAAATAACTAAATCCAGCAATCAGGTAACTTTTACACTATCTGCAAACAAGCCACCAGAACTTAAACCAGATCTTTGAAGCAGTGTGGAGCAGGAACAGACCCAGAACACAGAAGCAACTTACGTTTCGGCCATCTAACGTGTGAGGTCTACTGGCCAGTACTGTTCCCACACAGTTGGGATCTTTGAATTTGACAAATCCAAATCCTCTAGACTGGTTTGTTGTTTTGTCTTTCATTATGACACAGTCTACAACTTCTCCATATTGGGAGAAGTAGCTACGAAGAGTTTCTGTTAAAACAAAAGCATACATTAAACAGAACCAGGTATTAAATTTAACCAGGCTGTGCTTGCAGTTATGAGACAAGAGATAAGCAGATGTCTAAACAAATTCATCTTCTGAGAAGCATTAGATTTTACTTCCTCTAAGCAAATGGTATGTAATGATTTCCACTCATACAAAAGGAGTGTCGTAGTAAAGCAATGATAAAAATGTCATCATCTGAGCTAAAAAAAAACTTCAGCTCTAAACACTGACAGAAAATATAAACCCAAAGTGATTAAGACCCATCTGAACTCTCTGCAGAAAATTGTATTAACAGAAGAGAGCGGTAGAATCTCATCAAAATCTTCCTACCACAGTCTTGTCTTTAAAAAGCTACATCTCTGCACATTGTTTTCCTGGCTCAACCAGTGTAGAATATCCACCACTTACCTTGTGTCGTACTCCAGTCCAAGCCACCCACAAACAGTTTTCTGCAAATGAAGCACAGAGCAGTTTTAGGGTGCTACAAGACAAATGCTTCACACTATTCAATGCAGAAGGCAGCTATTCTGATGAGGTCTGGTGGTACTGAGGCCTCCAAAACACACTACAAAACTTGTTTCTCACTAAAATTCACCGTTCTTTGGGACAGCCACCTTGTGTTTCATGAAGGCCCACATAAAATTGAAGCATCTGGTTTGTGTGCCACAAACACGAACAGAGATTGTAAGCTTATTACAGGAATATACTTTATTCTTTTACACAAAGAGAACACAAAAATATCAGTTGCTC
>JANHGB010054123.1:0-15877 GCA_026283785.1 Coracopsis vasa
CACACCATACATAACGCTGCTATCACCTTTGAGAACTCGCGCAGAATTAGTCTCGAGGAGAAAAGACAACGTAGAAAAGGCAACAAAAATTTAAACCAGAAGTTAAGAACCTATTTACTATTTGAAAAGCAGCATTGCTTGGAAAATACTGACGAGACTTTTTTTTTTTTTAATTACCTCAAAATAAAGAGATACTTTGACATTTACTCTACATATACAATTATTTGGTAGGCTTCTATTTGAAGACTGTATGTGAACTGTTAGGATTTTATCTTAAAATTCTAGTATATCTTCCTTAATGTTAACTTTTAGTAACTTGTTTTTAATATTATTCTCTGTTATTGCTTTATGTACCTGTAGGAGATCCTGTAAGATCTTTTGGATTTATAAGCTGCTCAGCATCGATAGTCTAGTGTGTGTTTGATGCATTTCACTTGACTGACTTGGAGGATGATTTCCTAGTGGGGCTCAGATGATGGACTGAGGGAGCTTTGTCCCTCTTTAACACTATGGAGTATGATACATGCTAAGAAAAAACTCAGCTTTCAGGGGAGGGTGAAAAAAAAAAAAAAGGAAAATGATTGAGCACTAATAATTTCTGCTAATAGCTCATCCCTCTTTCCATTCAATGCTAAGTGGCCTCATTTGCCTGAGTACCCAGCATGAATGGTTTAGGTGGCCGGGGGTATGAAATCTTGTGCCTTGTTGCTTTGCAACATGAAATGTGGTTATTATTTATCTAATGTATTCGATCTCATGGGTTAAGGAGAGAGAAAAGCAGAGGCTGTGAAGTTAATCACTGCAATATCTTCTGGAGAAATAGCCTGAGATCTTGAGAGCTCTGCTGTGTGTCTGAAAACAGAAACAAATCTGTGTGCTGAGGAAAGGAAGAGATTAAAGGTGAATGAGTTAAAAAACCCAAGGCTGTTTTCCAGAGAAAGTTCTGACAATGGCAAGTGAGGTCCAGATAAAGACCTTTTGTTACTCTCTGCTGTGGCTGTAAGCTATCTTTCATATCATCAGTTGAAGGTAATCACTCATAGATTGAAGTAAAAATCTTACATCAAAATCCAGCTGATTTACTAAGAAACAAATTGCAAAGCAGAACAAATTGCAAATCAGTGAGTTCACTTAAACCATCCTGCAGTAATCTATACTACCTGAAGATTCAGACAAGCCTCGTGTTTTGAAGCAAACCAAATTCTGTTTGGAAAGGCCCAGATACTTTTCTTTCCAGGAGGAAAACATGTTCTCCATTCTACCATATGGGTGTAAAGAAGTAGCTCCAGATATAACAACCAGTTACACAACTGCTTTAGTATAGTTGAATATGATGTTCACAAGAGGATGCTTAAAGATTATTCCAGATTTTCAAAATACTTTTTGCTAAAAGGTGGGAATTTTATGTTCTGGTGTGGACAGTTTCTATGCTAATTTCTCTGTGGCTAAAGCAAACATTTAATCCTTGTGGCTGCATGCCCAAGTGTCTTTAATTAGCTCTCAGTGGGGAAATTGTTTTAACTCTTTGCGTTAGGTGTTTTAATACGTGCTTTGGAGCCACTGTCTCATCCATCTCAAAGAATTGCTAATATTAATGTAATTATTTTTGCATAAGCAAATGCAAAACTTTTTTTTTTTCCCCTCCTTTTTTTCCACTTTTCCTCACTGATACTAGTTACTATATTATGTTAGGCTTCAGGTTTCTTTAAAAAAAGTAATTGATTATATGTCACCTGCACAAAGGGGAGTTATGTAAAGCTTAGGAATTGTTCCTTACTCTTTAATTGTGTGTTACTGTCTACAGGGCTAATAGGACCCATCATGGGATGCAGGTGGAAGAGCATTTTGATGATTGTGTAAAACTTACTGTGGGCTGTTTTAAGGCAATTGTGGCAGTGTGTGGGACTTGCACATGGACTGGGGAGGAATAGTGTGGGAAAACAGAAGAAGGGGTTAAAGGACCTGGTTGAGTGTAGTCAGGTTGCTGGTCCATACGCTTATCTGATGGAGCCTTGTGCTGAATTACTACAATTTGCCGTATCTTTGCATTAAACCCTATTTTTACCATCTCTGTGGGTGAGCTTTCCATCTTGAGTGTGTGTGTATGTGAACATCCCTGAATTTAAAACTGGACTAGTCAGTGAGTAGGGGAAGTAGTACCAGCAGCTAGAGTGGGAACATGAACCTCCAGGGAAATCACAGATCTCTGTGCCCATGGCTGGAGAGAGCAGGGGATCAGGGACTGCCTGTTGGATAGACTGAGCATCTAGGCCAGCTGCTGGAGGGATCCATATTGCCCATGCTCATGTAACAGATGTACGTATTTGCAGCTGTGTGTATGGACACCTATGGTGTTACGTTCTACTGACAGACTTCAGCCTTGATCACCTGGAAAGGAGCAACAGAGATCAGGCTGCCTGTTTGTGTGAGTGTTGTGTGCCTTCTGTCTGTGTTGATCTGTGTGATGTGCGCGAATATGGATGTACGTATATACATACATTATATAATGTGCATGTGTGCTTACTGGGAATGAATGCTCAGTCTTGCTACTGTCTGAAGATGGGGTCACATAGGTGCAGCATCTTTGCATCTATCGGGCTATGGGATTTGGCAGCTTCTTAAGAGAGAGCTTCAGCCTGAGCACGCAAGGCTCTTTTTTTGAAAGAAAAAGAAATTCCTTATGTGCAAGCTTACTTTTGGGGATGGATCTCTTACTGCCAAGCATGTTTAAACCTGTTTGCAGAGGGTGGTTCATTCATACATCCACTAACATAGCTCTGCAATCCTTAAAGACTTTCCTTTCTTACGATTGTGTCACAAGCTATTTTCGTGGAATAAGGAGACTTCAAAAAGAGCTGACAAGCAGAAGAATCACAAATCATAAACCATAAAGAATAAGGGAACTCACTTTATTAAACTTCCATTTTTGAACAGCAGAACAAAAAATAAAGCTTTTGCTTCTTTATGTGTGATATTATAGCAGTGATCACTTTGCTGTTACAAATTAGTACTGCAGTTGGGAAAGTTATTAATTGAGGTTCATTTTTTGGGGTGTTGGGATGGGTTGGGAGGCTGCATGCTAAATCATAAGATCTAGTTTGTGTTTCCTGGAGCTAAAGGCAGTGTATGTTCTTGTAAAACAGAAAGCAGTTAAATTAGTTTTCTATTTGAAGTACAGTTATGTATCCCTTTCTCTGTTTTTGTGGAGGTAAAGAGAGTCTCTGTGTAGGTCTCTGATCCAAGGACTGTTGAAGACCATGCCTGTTTCTGGTTTCATAGGCAGATTGATCTCATCCTTGTAGAGAGGTAAAAGAAATTTGCTGTGTTCACAATATTGAGGATTCTGCTAGCTGTGTGTTTTTATTCAGCGTGGTGATGTAGAAATCCATTGCAGGTAGTGTGAGTTTGTATAATTGTAAAGCACTTCTAAATCATATCTGCAGTGGTTCTACACATGATATCTGCTCTATGTAGTGCTTGTTAGATGATGTAACCAGTTGATCTAGTTTATTAAGCAAACCACATGAACTAGGAAAAACAGGATGTTAAAGAAAGCTTTACAGGTTCAAACAAGAGCATTCCTAGTAGGACCTGAAGCTCCTGATCTGGTTCTTCTTTCAGGACTACCCTGCCCAGCCCTTGCATTTGTCCTGCCTTGGTCCCCTCCAGAATGCCGTTGTTGCATACCATGGTTTTTCTTTTTGGGCACCCAGGGGAATATGCTTCATCCCTTTTGCACAATCACAGGTCTGAAGATAACATGCTTTCCCACTGAAACCTCTCTGTATAGGAATAATTAACCTGTATGAGAAGTCAAAGCCATCCTTTCTAACTTTTGCTCTGTGGCATGCTGGTTTCCACCATTACAAAGAGCAGAAGAAATATTTAATGTTCATGTGAATGGACTACTCCACTGTTGTATGTTTTTTCCACTAGTGCTGGGCCAACACAGCCTGCCTCTTGCTGAAAGTTTTTTAGCATGGCAATCATGGCAGTGCACTCTGGGCTTCAGGGTGTGCTTAACCACCTCCACTGAGGCAGATTCCTCTTGCCTCAGTCTTCTGTTTTCCTAGTCATAGCTTTTTTATCCAGCCCCTTCCAGCCAGTTGTGTTCTCTTGTTAAGCTGCCAGTTTCTCTTCCTCCAGCCTGACCAGTTGACATCTGTTCTTTTCCCTCCCCAGGTTTCTTACTTTTACGGTTAAATCAGATGGTTTCCTTGCCCATTATGCTTTCCTGAATCAAGGGGAAAATGGTTGTCACTTCATACTAGAGGGGGGCCAGGTTCTTTGTTCTTAGTTTTGCTTTCTCTACCAGTAAATGCCATAAACCCTCTTAGAAGGAACTGTTTTGGCCTCCAGCAGTTCCTGAGTGGGAAGAGTTAATGATTCCATGTGGAAGACAAATGGAAAGTCTGGGCTTAGAAACTGTGACAAACTTTTCTTCATGTTTCTAGAGTATTTCATGTTTTTAAACATTAAAATTCTATTCACAGCACATAGAAAATTCTGGCCTGAATTGTTAAATTTCTTGAAGTCGTACTCCTCACAAAGTGTTTCAAACCTGAGTCCTCTACACTGCTACTAGTCTAGTAGCTACAGTCTAGCTACTGCTACAGGAGCTGTAATTCCATGTCTATTTAAGACACAGTTGGATTCAGAGTTCTTTAACTAATGAGGTAAATTCTCTGACAGCCAGGTACTATTACTCAGTTGAACTGGCAAGAAAAAGTTGCTAATTTGAGACACAAACTTACAGTGATCATTTAGGTAATTAAATTATGGTTAATGTAAGTAATCATTAATATTTAGTTGTGACATAATTCAGCACAGTTAGACCCGGTCATGAGACATGTTTGGTGCCTTGCCTGTGGGGAGTGAATACACTCAGATACAGTGTGTATGTCTTGTGTAAGCCACTGTGTCCAAAACTGGCTCAGAGTCTCTAGTGCTGTTCCCACAGCTGGAAGCTTATGGAATGACAGGTGATGGAAATATGAACGGGAGCTATATACTTTGCTTTTCTAGCCTATAAAGGCTTGTCCTGGGAGTACTTTTTCTGATGGGGTTTAAAATTCCAAAGTGCTCCTCTGTTCTTGATTTTTTTTTTTTTTCTTCTCCAAATGATTATGCCACAGTTTAATAGTTCCCCTTATCAGGATTTTTTTTTTTCTAATAAATATTCAATGTTTTAGTTTTCAATAATGTAATTATATGTATTTTTTACTAATTATAGCTACTATTTATCTTATCTGGCTAAAACAGAGAGGATTATTTCCTTCCTACTTCTGTGACATGACACCCCATTTGGAATTGCATTGCCTTTTTTGTTTTCCTGTCATATTGCATATTAATCTAACTCATTCCCAATTAAAATCTCCGTATCTCTTTTGGAATCAGTGCCTTTCAGGTTCTTTTCACCCAGAGGCTAACAGTTAAATTATTTTCCCCAGATGTATTAAACTGTAATTGTATGCAGAGACTTATGCAACTGCTCAGTTTTATCGTTTGTGACTATTCCTATTTAAGAGGATGAGGCTGCCCAGAGTGCATAAACTGCAGCACACATTCAAATCTTCATGATATCAAGCCTTTATTAAAATGAATCTTGATTAAAAGTAATGTTATAATAACAAATTTCAATTCTCTTAACCCCATGGATGAACAGGTGTTTAGTTTTTCTTAGTTATATACAGTGTATAAATAATTTCTGAATAAAACAAGAATGAATTGTTTAATATGTATTGCTTTAGTCTAGGAATATTTTATGTGTCTCAAGGCATTTTAGTTTTTCTGAAATGGAGCTATAAAGTTTAGAATTCTAACAAAAATCCTGCTTCTTTTCCTAAGGAGGTTAAAATTATTCTTTTTTCCCCTCTTCATGTATTATTCAGAGCAGCCAGATGCTTTGGGTATTCTGGTTGCCTTTGGAAGGAAACTAACATTTCCAATTTAGAGTTATAATTTAAAATGAAATATCTAGGTCTAGCATAGTTAGTATACTTTATTGCCTTCTGTCTGATCGAACACAGTATCTTTACAGTTTTCCAGTTTTGGTTTCTTTTATGTTCTAGACTTCTTTGTTGAGGTATGTTGTCTTTTGTGTCTTTAAGAAACTGTCATTTACAAGCAGCTTTGAAAAGTTTAGTACTTTGGCCCCATTTTCTTTTTAATTTTTTCTTGCTAAACCCTTTTGATAAGTTGTGTTTCAACCACTGTTACTGAATCCAAAGCAGGGTTTAATATCTGTGGCCTGTGTTATGCAGCACAGTGGACTTTGTTATAGTAATAGTGCCTCTTTTATACTCTTCTGAATCTCAGAGCTTATGTAAAACTGATTTATAAAGTGGTATGGCCATTTGAACCCTGATTGAACCACCACCCTTACTTTGCAAATGTCTAAAACGTGTATAGTAGAATGCTTGCTGAACAGAAAAAGATGAAGGGATGTGCTTATGTTTTATTGAGCTATATAAGAAGGTTAACAGATGTGGAAATCCCTTGGTATTTTTGATAGCTTTTCGGGATGTCTGAGCTTTTACTTAAAACATTTTAGAAGACCAGATGAAGAACATAACAGGGAACTGAACAAGTTACGCAGCTAGTCCTGAATCCATAGATTTGGATTTGTATCTTCACTCAGATTATAAAATTAGTCCAAGAGATACAGACTAAATATTTCTGCTGATCTGTTTGCTTGCTGCATGGGAAATTTTCCTTCCATTTCCTCGGTGCCAATGGAAGGAAACAAATGCTTCATCTTCTATTCTCTTTGGAGTACCTCGATGAAGCAAGACTTTTCTTCCGAATATTCCTAGTTTTCTACCATTCTTACCTAGTTTTACTCTACAGGGAGACAGTGACAGATTTTCTAGGAAGTGAGGGAAAATCCTGTGTCTGGTAAGGGTATGTAAGAATATGGCAAGAAATATGAAATGTCGCTACTTTGTCAGGGTGAGTATCTGCTATCCAACAATAGCTTAATGAAAAGTACATGAAGAAAGTCAGCATTTGGTATTTTTCAGAATATTCTCCCAAATTCTACTTACTCCTGACCAAAGGAGTTATGGATGGATTTTACATTTAACAGCCCTGGGTGTTGTGTTATGTTTCCTTCCCATTGATGTCCTGTCAGTTTTGAACCTACCTAGACTTTTAGCATCAGTAACTCTCACTATCAAATAGTTCTACTCTATGAGGCCACACAGTGGAGGTAAAAGGAAGGTTCATTCTGATAACTGCAGTTTAAACCAGCTCTTCTCGACAAAAGTGTTGGTTAGACTTTTTAGAAGAGCATACAGTGATAGGATGAGGGGAAATGGCTTTAAGCTGAAAGAGGGTAGATTTAGATATTAGGAAAAAAATCTTCACTATGAGGGTGGTGAGTCACTGGCACAGGTTGCCCAGAGTAGCTGTGACTTCCCCATCCCTGAAGCGTTCGAGGCCAGGTTGGATGTGGCTTTGAGCAACCTGGTCTAGTGCAAGGTGTCTCTGGCTCTGGCAGGGAGATTGGAATTAAATGATCTTTAAGGTTCTTTCCATCCCAAACCATTCAACGATTCTAAGTTAGCAACTCGTCTTTTGGTACAATTTTAACACTCCTTTCTACTGCTGCAGTCTTTGTATAGACACACACATGCTCTCACACCTCACTTCCCCATAGACTATTCACACAAAATCTGCCATGCTTGGTGGCCAGCAATCAATTTCAATCAGCTCTGTCTGTCCAAATCTGTTCATATCAGATTGCAGGCCTTGGGTCTATCAGCTGCTGGATGAAATCTCCTGGGCAGCTGAAGGAGAAATGAGCCAGCTGCTGGTCCAGCCCTGTTAGAGACCAGGTTATTTTGCTGTAATTCAAAGCCAATTACTTCCTTCCCAGAGCAGAATTATCTCTGAGCAGAGAAACTGATAGTGGAATTTGTCATTTATCATTTCAAAAATAAATAATGTACAGGTGTTTTAGGGCAGTCTGACTTGGATTGAGCTGTCTAGTTTTAGATACTTAAATTAGGAGCATTGCCACTGGCTTCTCCCCAGTCAGCACAGTGAGTTAATCTGCTCAGGGGAAATTTGGACTTCTTCCATTTAGGTTTCTGTTCCAAATTATTCTGTAGAAGCTTACCTTTTCCTACTGTAAATAAAGGGAAGATGAGGAAACTGGAAAACTAACCTGAACATTGAATAGCGTTAGCTAAAATTAAGCATAAATACGTGTGGGCAAGAGAGGACATGGGATATTGGCCGTGACAGTGAATGGGAAGCTATCAGATACATTAGTTATTGCAGCCAGGCTGCTGGTTACAGGATGTGAGTCCACTAGGAGATTAATTAATGACCAAAGCTTAGCTTTTACCTTCTTCTGTAGTAACCCATGACTTCATATCTGAAGTCCTTCATCTGATTCTGCTGTACTGTCTAGAAGTGGATCGTCTTCTTGGCACACATTTGAAGTACTTTATTCATGTATAAGTTTATTCTTTGCGCTCAGCAAAACACTCTGTGCTCTTTTTTTGCTGCACTTTATTTGAAAGCAGAGCCCTCCTCGATTGCTGCTCTGGTACTTTGATATCCTAATCTCAATACTGCCTCTTTTATCTTTTTAATCATAGATTATAGTGTAATTTGTAGGTGGTACATAAAAAAAAGGGGAATCATAACACCATGACAATTTAGAAATTTACAGTTTAATTACTATCCATTCATTGTACATTGTTTACTGAAAGAGCAGTACACTGAATTGATAGTTCTCTATTAATCTGTGTAGGAGAAAAAGTTTTAGGCAAGTACAGTGGAGCTTTGTTCTGACTTTCAACACCATGCTATAAATTAGCTGTGCTGTGTGATACTGCAGATGGTATATGTGCTATTTTTATTGTCACATTTTTACTCTTCAGCTTTAGTTTTCTTACTGCCCTTTATAATCACTGGGAAATTGGTAGGAAACCAAAAAAACACTCAGTCCCACAGGCAGACTTTTTTGGCTGGGATATGTTATTAGGATGAGCTGATCAAAGACACTTAGAAATAAAAGTTTGAAATGAGGCGCATACCTCGAATCAAGAAGGCAGTAATTCTGCAGTTGCCTGGTGATGTTGGCAGGAGAAGATACATGTAACTTCTTTGGTAATTACACATTTTCTCTAAATCACGGAATCATAGAATAGTTATGGTTGGAAAGGACCTTAAGATCATCTAGTTCCAACACCCCTGCCATGGGCAGGGACATCTCACACTAAACCATGTCACCCAAGGGTCTGTCCAACCTGGCCTTGAACAACGCCAGGGATGGAGCATTCACAACTTCCGGCAACCCATTCCAGTGCCTCATCACCCTAACAGTAAAGAACTTCTTCCTTATATCCAGTCTAAACTTCCCCGTTGAAGTTTTAACCCATTACCCCTTGTCCTGTCACTACAGTCCGTAATGAATAGTCCCTTCCCAGCATCCTCATAAGCCCCCTTCAGATACTGGAAGGCTGCTATGAGGTCTCCACGCAGCCTTCTCTTCTCCAGGCTGAACAGCCCCAACTTTCTCAGCCTATGTTCATACAGGAGGTGGTCCAGTCCCTGATCATTCTCCAAGGCTTTCCACGTGGTTTCCCACAGCCTCCTCCTAAAGGGAATAAACTTCCCAGGGAAGCGTTAAGGTTTGGCTGGACAAGGGGCAGGGACATTCAGTCTAGGTCATGTAAAGGTTCTGGTATTTAGGCTTTGCCTACAAAGGTTGGATCCTTGGGGCCCATTCCAACCGTCCGTGATCCTATGATTCCTCCGGCAAGGAACCCCCCCAGGAAACACGGCTGAGGGCAGCACTCCCCTCCTCTACCCGCCGACCCCAAGCACTGCCCCTATCCCAGGACCGCTCGTGCCAGGCCCCGGCCGAGCCCCCGCCGCCGCCGCCCCTTACTGTAGGCGAACTCCAGCATCTGGTTGATGACGCGCGGCTCGTACTCCGTGATGCCCATGTCCTTCAGGATCTGCGCCATCACCTGCAAGGGGGGAGGCACCGCTCAGCCCGGCACTGAACCGACCCGACCCGACCGGACCCGACCCGGCCCGGCCCGGCCCCATCGCGCCCCCGGTACCTGCGCGTCTTTGGGCGCGCTCTTGGGGGACGCCATCTTCGCCGGCTCCATCTCTTCCGTTAGCCCCGGGGGGAAGCCGCTTCCGGTCGCGTGACCGGGGCGCGGCGAGCGCGGCTACGGGGGCCGAGTGGGCGGCGGGGCGAGGTTGCCAAGGCGGGGCGGGGTTACCATGGCGACGGGGCCTGGTCGCGGCCTGGGCTGGGAGGAGCCGTTTCATGTCCGCGGAAATACATGAATAAAAGCATGTATTGAGTGGAAGCGATGCACACGGGCACGGACAGACCGAGTCTGACGGGGTACGGGGGCTGTCCGAGCCCCCCTTGCTGCAGAGCAGCCTCATGCCACCCGTTTGTCCAGCGATGGAGCAGGAGGAGATGGGCCTGACTTTCATGGCCACGTCTTAAATGGTCACCATTCCCAGGATTAAAGAAAAGCAGGCTTCTCTAGGCTTGTCCTTATGGCAGTAAAGGATCCCCACGGACATCCCATGCAAGTCTCATAACAAATTTCTCTCTCTGAGGTAAAAAAACAACAAAGTTTTGTTGTGATTTTGTCAAATTGGGGTTAGCAGCATAGAAGCTGCAGTGGTGCTGTCATTATCCTGACGGTCCACACAAAGTAAGGTCTGGATAGAGTGGAGCAGCAAAGCCAACCTCCTTTGAGAGCAAGAAGGAACAAACAGCTGTTAACTGCTGACCCCTCTGATTCATGCATGCAGTGCACCGCAACACATTCCAGCAGCAGCGAGGCTCCCTCCGCTTCCCAGCTGTACCAGGCAGGATGTTAACACACGGGAGCCATGCTCTAACCCCCCTTGGTGTAATGCGACATCCACATCTGGATGTGTACGTGCTGAGATGGCAGCTGGACCCCCACACCGGGGGGCAGCCGGTGATGGGGGAGCTGGACCGGGGCCCTGTGGCTGCAGCGGCAGCTGGAGGAGCTGGAAAGCCGGTGCTCAGCACGTGCCAGCGCTGGAGGTGCCGGCGGCCAGAATGCCTGTGGTGGGGCTGCTTGGCCCTGGAAGCGCCGCAGCGCTGCAGTCCAAGTCATTTGACTTTCATGAGTCAGAGCATGTTACACAAAAACATCCTGTGAGGAGGGAACGGGGGACGAATTCCAGACACTGACCTCAGGCAACACACAAAACCCACTCTTATCCCCGTGTTTGAGGGAAGAGGAGGAGGGAAGCTCTTCCACCCTGCACTGGATGCCGGCTGTGAGCAGGGTGTAACTTGGCACCATCAGCGCCTGCCGTCACCGCTGTCTGTTCCCGGTGCAGTCAAACCCACTTTGTTCTGCTGAAGGGCTCTGGGTTTGGCCCCAAAGCAGGTAAAGACCCTTCTGCTTCACCCCTCAGATCTCCTGTGCTGTGCCCTGCTCCCCACCAGCCCTGCTGCTCAGAGGTGACTTCCACACTGCGCAGCACGCTCCTCACAGAGTTCCTGCCTGGAGACCAGCGGCAAGGAGAGGCAGAGAACCAGCTTCCACCGGGAGGTGTTTGTCCCTAAGGCCACTGCTGCCTTAGCACTGAGCACTTAGCACTGCTTAGCACTGAGCCGGAGCGTGTCTGCCTGGCCATGAAAACTTCCTCCCCATCGGCAGCCCTTTGGGGCAGGGCTGTGCTGTGAATGCCTGTGCTCAGTGCGCTGCAGTGGCTGAGTGAAGAGCCGTCACCCTTCATCTTTACCCAGACACTGGGGTTCCTTTCAGTGGTGGAAAACAGGAAACTGGGTCACAGCATGGCCAGGCCAAGCGCTGACTTCTCCATCTGCTACCACTGAACCAGGGCTGTTCATCAAAGACAACTGTCCCCCAGCTGGCAGCGATGTGCTCGACGACACAGGGACAACAGGGACAACAGCCGCATGCTGTTCACCTGGCTGGGGCTCAGCGCTGCTCAGCGTGCATCATTTAAATCAGAGTCAGGCAGTGGGAATCTCTGCTGAGATGGGTTTTGTTGTTTGAGGTGTTTAAGGTGCAGCAGAGTAAAGCCTCAGCACAGAGGCTGCTTCTCCTTATTTAGGTGTTCAGGTGCCTAAATCTCTTGAAAACCCCACAGCCGGCTCTTCTGCCTCTTAGGAATGGCAGCAGAAACCTCCCTAAACACTCGAACCAGGGCTCTGTCGACACAATGCAGTGACTGTGTTCAGCACTGACCTTTCGAGCCCAAATCCCGCTCTGTTTGGCTCTATAAAATGCTGGCTTTTGAATAGTTCTTCAGACAGGAAAAACTGCAAAGAGCAGTGCTCTGAGGAGGTTTATTTTGCACCGGGTACCCCGCTCGCTTCTGCCAGCACCACAGTTCCTGAGTTATGGAGGAATTTCCAAGGACTGTGGCTGGATCCATCCTGCCAGTTGAGCTGAGTGGTGCACACAGCCCAGTGTCCCTGCTCTCCCCACTGTGTGCAGTTAACCTCCAGCTTCCCAGCGCCTCCCCTTGCTTTTCCCTCTCGCTGGCCCTCCTTCTTTCGCCTCCTGCATCCGGCGCTTTCCAGCTCATCCTCTCTGATCCGTTCTGAAGTGGAAAGTAAATCTGAGCTGAGCGTCAGAGTGGCTCATTTTGGAGACTGATGTTCAAATAAAGGCTCTCCCCTCCTATCTTAATAACATCGTTTAAGTGCTCCCAGGAGAAATTCCTCACTCGGCAGCATATGCCAAGGAGGAGCTCAAGTGGGAAAGGCCCCAAATAAACACAGAACGATGGAAAATGATGCACCTGGCCCAAATGGGCTAATTAAATGTCTGGTATCAAAGAACTCTTGTACCTTACTTGGTGAGTGCAGGTGCTTTCTGCAGGGTAAGGAGAAAACCGGCGTGGGGGTGCGTGTTCAGTGCAGCATCATTAGTGGTGTATAGGTGGAGGGAGGAAGGTGGATGACTCCGCATGAGATGCATGGGAATGGCTGCAAAAAGTCAAGTGGCCCCAGTTGGATTCCTCAGGTGTGCCCGGGACCTCCCGGCACAGCAGCACTGGGGCACTGGTGGCAGGAAAGCCATCCTGCAGGTGAACGCATCCGTTTCTGCCAGGCACGATGCCGAACTCCTCGGTGCTTGAGGACACTCTTCCCAGACTAAAGATTTCCACTCATGGTACTCAGAGGTGCTGGAAGGATCTGGCAAACCTCCGAGTGGGTCTGAGGGGCTGTTCTTACCTGGTGCCCATCAGGGCACTGCCTCTCCTTGCAGCTCCTCTGCTATTGATCCGGAGCCCCGCTGCCAGACCGGGCTCTATGCACTTGGTGGGATTCACAGGACTTGAAAGGGAATGTTGAAAACGGCCCTTTTTCAAACACAGTGGCTCTAAGGATAAATACCAGCAAGGTAAATACTGGTTTATAATGGTCAATATAGTTTTTAAAAGATTGTTTGGGAAATACTGCATGTGTGAATCTAATATTCCTTATATCCAATGTTCTGTATTCTGGTGCCTGGGACTATAATTTCCATCATCCAGTTTTTCTTGGGAGTCTGGGAACTTGACAACAATAGTCATTTTCAGGCACTTGCAGGAGATGAGGAAAACAGTGAACATGTATCTGCCCAGCATGGTGCTGTCAGACACTGACTTCCCTTGGCCTGGTGTGATGGAGATACAAAACACGCAGGAATACAAGGATTTGAAATTAATGGATTTACACCTAATTTGGGTCCCTGGCTACACAGTATTCAGGCTGGGGATCTTACTGCATGGTGGGGCAGCAGATCAGCGTGGCTTTTGGCTGTTTGGAGATCACATTCTTCATTGTGTCCCCCCATTTCTGATCCTTTAAAATTTCCAATTTAAAGAAAAATTCCAGGAAAATCCTGTGACTTCCAACCAGAGCAGGTACTTCCCTACTGTGGTAAGGAAAGAGCTTAAAACAATGTCCCCTGCAAAATTCCTCAAGCTTAGTGACCTGTCTGTGCTTGCTCAATCCATCTCAACAGGGAGGCAGCAGCACCCACACTTGGAGATGCTGTGAGTAGGGCATACCACCACTATCTAAGGTCTGTTCCTGCATGCTGTATTTTCCCATCCTCTTCCTCAGTGCTTCCAGGCCAGCTGGCTTCCCTTTTCCTTCCCAGCAATGCCTAGAGGGGTCCCCACCTTCTGCCTAGATTCTCAGGCCAAGTGAGCAGCAGCCATTAACTGAAGCTCAGGCTGGATTTGATTCCGTTCTCTCTGCTGGACCACACTGGTGGAGAGAGCCCTCTTTTAATTGCAACCAATTAATTTTGCCCTTGTTGGTTGAAATTAGCACAAAAGCCACTGGGCAAGGCAGGAGGTCTCATCCTTGCTGGGTTAAACTCTACAGGCTCCTGTCTCGATGCTTAGATAGTTTGAATAGGGAGAACAGATGCTGCTAGGGATGACTGGAGTATGCTCTTTTCCTCTTCAGCTTTCGCAGTCTTGGCCTTTGTGCTGGGTTGGCTCAGGTTCCACATTGGCTAAATCCTCTTTGGCCAGAGTGAAGTCACCCTGAGTGACCTCACACAGTACTTCAGCCTCATCGCGTGCTTCTGTATCAGGGTTTCCATCAACCCCACACATCACAACATCATATCATACAAATACAAGAAAGTGATGAGCAAAATCCTGCACCACAAGTGGACTTGATGCTGCTGATTGGGAGGGAAAAGGTTTCTCCTGAAGGTACAGAACTCGGTTCCTTCATGTCAATGTTCAGCAGTGACTTTAGTTCTCACAACCCAAGCGAGAACAGCTCACCAGCTCCCGGGCTGCCCCTAGGCCCTCCCAGCCTCACATGAAGGGATTCAAGAACCGGCACCGTGTGGTTGCAGGGCTGAGAGAGCTCTTGGAAAGGATGAGGACGGTGCTGTCTAAGGCTCCCAAAAGTAACTTTCTGACTAAGGGTTTAAGACCCTTAGGAACAATGCTGAATGTGCTTCTTTACTACACAAATGATTGCTTGTGAGCAAGATTAAACCCCACAAAACCACACAACCACCCTGTAGTCAAATTTGAATACATTTGTATTATTTATTGGCTGTATTAAATATATTATCTATTTGATAGTTACAATTTAGTAATACAATGCATGGCAGCTTTAACATAAGTTTGAGATACCTCAAAATTACAATACAAGAAGACTGAAGATACCTAATACATGAACGCCACGAGGGTTTATTGTTCTGGAATGGGAACGGCTGATGGGAAAGCTGTGTTGCGGTCGGCTTTCCTGCAAGAAACACGAGTGTTTTGTGGCAATAACAAAAGGACTTTGTTTCACCTTTTCACGGTCATGACTTGTTAGTATTTACTCTGCAATCCTAATTTACCTTTTAAAATGATCAGAACTATTATTGCCAAATAAACCTCTACAAACTTCGTTCTAAGAGTTAAAGAAATAACCCTTTGGCAACAGAGATTTGCTGAAGGCCGTCTTATTTGCTAAAAGTAGATTATGAAGAGAAATAAAGACAGATTGTAAACTCTTCTGCAAACTAAAGACTAATATCTGTATAAAACTCTTTCCAACATTGGAGGGAGAGATTTCTATGATATAATAAATGATTAACTTAAAGTTCTGCTACAAGTAGAACAATACATTCAAACATACATTTTCCAGGACTTTTAATCAAAATAAATAGAGTACAAAATGAAGAGTACATTTTGAAAAGATTAATTTCAGATTGCACCATAAATCTACTTTTAAGAGTATTAAGCGATACTATGTCATAATTTAGGTTTTCCACATCCAAAATACAACACAATGCCTCAAACTACAACGCAACATTATTCCTCAACTGCTATAGGAGAAAGACCCTTAAACTGATTAATTACTGGA
>JANHGB010054123.1:15977-29624 GCA_026283785.1 Coracopsis vasa
TGCTGTACATGTCTAGCTATGTCTCTCTTTTTTTTTTTTTTGTTTTGTTTTGTGAGTTGTTCTTTTTTTTTTTTTTTTTTTTTTTCCCCCAGGATGATTCAAGGAATGTCCTTTCTTTAAATCAAGATCTATAATTCCCCCATAGCTTACAGAGGTTTAGGCTATGCTAAACCATGCTCTGAAAAGAGAAGACAGGAGGAAAAGCAACAACAAATATTATAGCAGTGCAAGTAACTTAGAAGCTTTTGGCCTTTTGTCAACAAGAAGTGATTAAACTTGCATCAAGGAATTAACACATTGATGTGGCCTGCTGTGCAGCTGAACACTAAAGTATATATTAATAGTACAGGGGGGAAAAAATATCCTGTTAAAATTCCCAGTGATCTGTACAATTAAGGCAGCGACATTTTTGTTTTCTCCTGTGCTGGCAGAGAATGCTGCATGTGTTGCTTCATCAGTATGCACTGTTGTGTGAACTGATTCCCTGTTGTAGCTGTAGACTGTCACTGGAAGCCACAGGAGGCCTAAGAAATTATACAAGTGTGGATCACAGAATGATTTTTAATTAAATGTGGCAAATAACAAGAAATCTATGGCTTATTTTGATTTACATTCTGGTAATATCATTCAATTGATAATGCAATGACACTCTAGTTCAAATTCCTTTTTTTTTTTTGTGTCTAGTAATTCAGATTTTTCAATCTGCTGAAATAATTATTAAAGCAGTTTCTATATATTTAGTTTTATCCGAATTTTCCATTGTCGGAGGTTCATTCTCCTGCAAATCAAAAAGCCTTTGGTTTATCTGTATTTGTGACAATCCTGTGGGAATGTTCTTGAGAACTGTATGTTCTGTTCATGCCTGAATCTATTTATTTTACCTCTAACATTATCCTTCATGAAGTAGCCTTTTGATTCATTCCTGTGGCATTTGTTTCTGGGAATTTGTTAACAAATATGAATATGAGTCACCTAGAAAGGAAGAAAAGCCACATGGCATGTAAAATATGTGAAGAGAATAACAGTTCTTGCAGACATTTTTTAGCACCTCATGCTGTCATACTGTGTGATGAATGTTACGTTTAATCAAACATTCAAGAATTTTGTCCTATGTTTTGGTAAGAACCATGGTGAGTTTGTTCTCAGAATTTTTGTTCAGATATGCATACATACATATACAGAGGTGTATGTATCTGAATACCTTAAAGTATTCCATTTTAAAGGACTGTCTTAACTCCATATTCATGAATTCAAGCTTTTACTTTGTCAGTATGTTTCGGTAGGAGGAGCCATAGGGCCCTAGAATGAGTTCCTTGCAATTTAACTTTTAAGAGCTGAGGTATAAATACACCTTTGACTTCTCTGCTTCCATCCGATTGATTTTCCAGATACAAATGGATTATGTAAATCAGCTATTTCAGTTTATTAGTTAATAAAAGTATTTTTCTTTTAATTTCTGCTTGCATCTCTTAAAGGAGCATTTTATAAAGTGACAGTGAAAGCTGTTGCTGTACCTTCATCATCCTTAATTTTCCATAAAGTCAGCATTACTGAAACATAGTAATACACCGCTTCATATGACTAATCTTTCACATGGAAATGTGTCCTCCTGTGATCATACATCTACACTTGATGATAGATAATAGCAATGTCTAGAATTTCACTATAGTGTGTTCTGTCAATTGGTATCTGTCAATCTGTCAACTGAGACTTGAAGCACTACCAAATGTGCTCCGTGATATGGGTCTGTAAAACACATTAGCAATAGTTTACATTCAGTATCTTCAGCATTCTTGGTCATTACATGTGTTGCGAATGCATATTAAGAATAATGTGTTATGCTCAGCCAAATTTTAACATACCGGTTGACATGTTCCCCACCCCCAAACACCTCTTAAAGCTGCTGTCTTTTCTTTCTCCAGCACAACATAAGCACAAAATGCCATGACCTATGTTCACAAAATGTTACAGGTTTGACTTAGAGTCTCAAAGGGTATACACTGTCTGTGTTGCTCAGGGGTTTTGTAGGAGGAACATCAAACCTTTAGCTGGCTGTAGCCACCTTAATTTATTACCATCTGAAGACCGCATGGTAGTCCATGCAAATTGAGTTGGTAGCTTCAGCCCTTTCCCCAGGGGACAGATACCCGCATCATAAAACTGCCTCCACAGTTGTTACTGGGTGTGTTTGTTGAAGTTCGTGCATCTACAGGGCAGAGAAAAGTGATATTCTCTCAGCAATTCTGAAAGTGAATGGCTTCAACGTCCTCGTGTAGTGGTCCCATCATAAAAGATTTGAGATAAGTTGAATTAAAACATGGGAAGTATTCACTCCCCTTGACCCCCTTTAAGGCTGGATAAGTATTTTATATTTTCAGCAGCTGCCAGTCCGCACATTTGAGTACATCCATTTTGATAAAAATAGAGATGCTTAAAACACGCTCAACAGCTTCATTCCTGATCGCCCACGCTGCTCATTCCTTCTCTCTGCTGTGGGCTCCCTCTGCCGTCTTTGTCCAGGTCCAATCTGCTTTCAGGGAAGGTGGGGAGATAGACTAGCCCTGCACAGAAGGCATATGAGCTTTCTTGTGGAACATATTAGCTGTGTGACCACAGATCCTTACTGGTTAAAACCAAATAAAAAGTCACTGCCACTTCAGTGACACTCCTGTTAAATGCAGCTTTCGTATTTCTCTATAATCTTGTACAGAGGCAGTAGCTGCTTTTCACATGGGTAGGATGCTCCGTGAGCTCTGCTGAAGTCCTAATATCCCTCTGTTCTCTTAGTTCCAATAAAGATTATCATCGACCAGTCCAAGAGGATGAAGCTAGAACAGCAGCTCTCTGGTGCTTTGGGGGACTTTCTCCCATCTCTCCCTCTCATGCACTTTAGGTGATTCCAGAGCTGGAATCAGTTTGAATTCTCTGCCCAGTGCTGGTAAGTCTTGATTCTTGATTGGAAAAACAGCGATAAACTTGTAATGTTCTAGCAGTTTCTTCCTGTGACACTGGAACTGTGTTCGGTTTCCCCTTCTCTTACTTTTCTAACTGTGATGAGCTGTCATCTGTCATATTGTCTTTAGTGAGTTTCTACTCAGTGGTCCTCAGCTTGCAATGAAAATGAATACCTAGGTTACCTGAGAAGTACCTGTCAGGCTCTAATACTTTTTTTTGTTTGTTTACATAAGCATATTGATACTGGCCTTGAGTCTTTGATTTATCTGTGTCTGCCTGAGCAGATAGATTGACGAGCACATCCATTCTGAAAATTACCTCATCACTTGGGAAATCTTCAGGAGCAGTCAGTGCTGTAAATAGCGTAGGGGGGATGGTGAAAAGAGCTCTGCTAGTCACATAAAAAATGGTAACAAGGCTACAAAAACATGGTCATGCAGCCTCGAGATGTATAATATGTTGAAGAAAGTTAGCAGTAATGTGTTTTCAATAGGACAGCTTCATGTACATATGGAAACTTACTAAATTTAGTAGTGTAGAGATGAAACAGACACGTACAGGCTGGCAGGTGTGTACCAGATGAAGTAAAAGTATTAATGGAAGTGTTTATCGCTTTGTTATTAGTCGACTTCATGTACCTTCTTCAATTTTTTGGGGGGTAATTGTCTCATTTAATGGAATCATAGAATGGTTGAGGTGATACATATGGAGACATCAACCAGATAAATCTTGAATGTGCAACATTTAGGTATTAGTGGTACTTCTGAGGAATGGCACTTGCAAACCTTATTTGACTGTTTCCATATACACATGGGAGTCTGTGGATTCCTTAGATCAATCCTAAGCTTCTTTTTTTTTGTAGTTAGGAACATACCCTTTCCAATTATCCTTATTTGTTTTCAATTTAAGTTCGTCATTGGCTGCTGCAGTTTTAATCTTTCTTAGAAGAGTTCTGTTGTCTCCTACACTGTGTTTGTACCAAAGGTTTATTTGTAAGTTCAGTTGTGACATTATCAGTTGAGTCACATCTCTTAAGAGTTTTCTTATCACTAAGTGCTGATGAGATTCAATGCACATATCTTCAGGTGCTTTGCTTTTAATTAACAACCCATTTCAAACTCTTCTGCCTTTCTTATGGGTGAGCTGCATTGTGGCTTGCTGAGTCAACCATTAAGGGGTTCTGGACTATTAAGCACTTCTTGTTTCTCACTTTATGGAATGTTGGGTTTTGTGGCTGGGAGGGCAAATGACGGATGGCTTTAACTCAGTTTAAATCATAACATTACACAAGTTACTACATCTTATCCAGTGTGTTATCTTTTCTGGTTATGTCACTTCCCTGTTAGTCATTTTTGAAATCTCACCAGTCTGTCTTGATTTTTGTCTGACATTGTAGATTAGGTAGTATTAAAAGAGATCAATATATTGATTCATTGCATTAATTTGATGGAAGAACCTTACCTATACTGTGATTTTCTTGTGCAGCATTAATCCATAAGTAGTCTTCAGAATTCTGTAAACCCTGTCTCCAACTTACATGCATGATGCAACTTTACTTTTTTAGAAAATAATCCCCCCGTAAAATGTGTAAGGGGAAAATAAAAGTAATCAATTTGGTTTTACACATGCTTCATAAATGACGTCAAGGTCTATCTGCTTTCTTCACATCAGTGGACCCTTGCAAGCACCACTGTCAGCACTGCTGTGCTGCGTTGTAAATAGTCATGACTCCCTATCACAGTACAGTTCACTTCTTTAAAGCAAAATTAGATTATTTTTTCTTTGGAAACCTCACTTTGTATTTGTTTGGAATCTACCTACAAAAAGAGATTAGATCATAAATCTTACTGAAGGTACGAATATCACATTTCTGTATAACTCTTAACTGCCTATTTTCCTGAGGAGCCACCAATTCCTTTATTCTTTTATCAAATACCTCTCTGGAAGTTACTTCCATCACTCTTTAAATTGGCTAGCATTTTGAGCTAGAAAAAGGGGAAAGAAAATGAAGACTCTGAAGAGATTGCTAGTTGGTAGGATGTCCACCAATAACGTTATTCCTGTCCTTCCATGCTGGTATCTTCAGTCACTGGAGATACTATTTAATTATCAGAATGCTGATTGCACTTGGTAATGCCAAATTGTAATGATGCCAAATTTATACAGCTGAAAAGTGAGAAATGTGAGTTAATGATCTGTATAATAGGACGATGGGATTTGAATTTATTACAAGATGCTAGAAAAGCAGAAATCTCTGGCTCAATCTGATAATCTGTGTAGTCAGGTGGGGTTTATTAGCAGGGATAGAAGATGAGTTGAAGTTACTGTGTAGTAAAGGGAGTTAGGAGAGGGAAAAGAGGGTTCCTGTAAGAAAAAACAATAATGAATAACTAAGCTCAGAAAAAAGCTTACATGGAGATTTATATTGCAGTCATTTAAGTTAGCCATAAGGCAAAACACAGGAATTCTGGGAAGTTTCTATTAGTTTCTATGTTAGCAACAGGGTTAAAGCAACATCTGCTTAGAATTACACAGCGCTTAGTAGGGAAGGAGTTTGTATTTTTGGCCTAAAGCTTGTAAAAACAATCAAATGCAATCAACATGGAACAGAGGAGTGCCTGTGGACTAATATCTGAAGATCCACTTGCACAGAGATTTGTGTAATACGTTGTCAGTCCAATGGGCAGTTGAGAAGAGCCAGCAAACAACAACCTTGCCGCTTACTGTAGAGATTTTCAGCATGTTAGGAATTTATTTTTTTTCCCTTTCATTCTGTACACAGGCAAAGCCTTTATACAATATTCTCTTGGAAATTAAAAAGGAGAGAAGACAGTTATTGAGATGTATCTGACTTGAATAATAGATGGATGACTTTTTTTGTTGTCATTCTTACAGAGAACCATATGGTGAGTGTAGTGGTAAAACACAGGCACCTAGTGATTCTGTAGCATGAGCAAATGGGGTCATCTCCATGCTAAAAGGCTAGCACCACATCTGGCTTAGAATCCTACTAATTGAAAGTTGTCTTCCCATTTGGAGGGATCTGCAGAATTATCCTGTATTTAGCCCTTCATGGAAGGGGTGTTTGGCTCAAACAGGGTGAAATCTGTGGAAAATTTTAACTGAATCAGTAAAAAATGTAGCAGATTTAACACAGAAGTTTCAGGTTTCAGTTGAATTAGTTGTGCATTCAAGTATCTGTGTCCCAGAGGATTTAAAAGAATTTTTCAGCTGTCTATAGCTTCCATAACTGCCAGCTACTGCAAAGATCAAAGCATGGAATGGAAGGACAGTAGGTAGATGTGCTATCCTAGATTACTTGGTTCTATAATCTACAATGAGGCATCAGTTTGAATTTATAGTTTGCAACAGATGCAACAGGACTCATTCAGCAGTTTAATTTATAAAAATCTAAATCAATTTTACTCAGACCCAACATTCTTACATTTCAGAAGAAAGAAGTACTTTCTGAAATTAATACAGTTCACATATGAATTCATATATGAATGCTTACATATTCATACATATTTATATGAATATAAAATTCATGTAATGATTAGTCACTCAGTTGCCCCTTAGAGATGAGTGGCTCTGGTGCCAGAACAATCCTCAGCAGAGTGCTCTAGTGCAGTGCACATAGAATCATAGAATCAACTAGGTTGGAAAAGACCTTTAAGATCATCAAGTCCAACCATTACCTCAGCACTGCCAAGACCACCAGTAAACTGAGTCACTGAGGGCCTCACCTACATGTTTTTGAACAGTTTCAGGGACAGTGACTCCACCACTTCCCTGGACAGCCTGTTCCAACGCCTGATCACCCTCTCTGTGAAGAAATATCCAGTCTAAACCTCCCATGGCGCAGCTTGAGGCCATTACCTCTTGTCCTGTCACTTGTTGCATGAGGGTTTCCCAAACTGGGGGAACATCACAGAAAGCTGAGAGAGCTGGCAGGAGACCACAGAGGGGACCTAGGTGGGGCAGGAGCAACAGCAGCCAAGCCTCTTCCCTGTATAAAGTAATCCCTTAAGGAGTGCCAGCAACCAGGAGTGCTGCCAACATGGTGGGCAAACAGACTGACAGGCGTCAGCAAGCACATGGAGCAGTAGTTTGCGCAGTGGGACATTGGGAAGGGCACTGAAGCCCTACCATCTTGACCAGGGAGGAGTGGTATCTACCTGTCAGGAAGTGAACGTTTGCAGGGACAAGTAATGTTTTATATAAGATCAGTAGGTGCACATAGAAGAAGAGATGCTTCTGTGCAGAAGTTCTTCACCCAGTGATGTATTTTTTCATTCCTAACAAAGCATGTTGTATGTCCATATGAATCTTACCTAGTTCGTCACAGTTTCAGTAATGTTAAGCCAAGGAAATACCCATGCATTTGAAACATAACTTCAACAACGTTCATACATTGACTTTGTTTTTGCTTCCAACACACGCAAATTGAGAATAGTGTCAGGTTAAATCAGTTCTTCTAGTGCATTCACAAAGGGGATCAGCTCTATGAGGAAAATGATGTACTGTCAAGTTTTTGCTGTGTTTGCTACTATCTGTATGCACTGAGGTTTTTCTTGCTTTATGATGACATTTCATCCAGAAAAAATCAGGTGTTGGTTGCTATTCCTCACTGATGAAGCATGTGGCTCATTCCGTTATATCCTGCTACCTTGATAGCTGAGGGGAAGGTGTTGATTAAGTTTAGATTAGTCACTGGGTTTGTAACTATCACTGTGCTCATTGCTGTCTTACCAGGAAAGGATTCTGATGTACTTAGATATCCAGGGGCAAGGAATGAACAGGTTATATACTGACTTTAATGGATGAGTAATGATCAGTTTCAATCTAATATACGATGGGCAGCTCTGTTGCTACAAATACAGTTTGCCCCTTTGCCACCAGTTCAGCCTATTGGATATATTATGCTTGAAAAAGTAAGAAATACAAGCCACTCCTTCTATTGTAGATATTAGTTCCTTAAACGGGTCTTCAAATGTCGTAGCTGTATGGAACAGTTATTTCGCTATTTTTACCCAGAAGAATTTGGAGCAGGAAGAGAAGGTGTGAAAGGACTCAGATTTTTCAGGAAAAATGTGTTCTGTAAAACAAGTTATTACTGAAAAACCTTCTAAGCCAAAAGTTAAATCTTTCTTCCTGAGCAAATTTCACCAGAGAAAACAAAAGCACTTTAAATGGCACATTTAAATTCTGTAATCAAATGGGAAGTGATCAGATCAGATCCTTCCTTGAAAGTACATTGTAATCAGCAGTTTAAGTGAAAACTGGGGTATAGCAAACCGGCTCAGTAAGTCTTATCACACTGTTCTGCAAAGAGTTTATGAAACCATTCCTCTCCAAAAGATTTTTCTTGAAGGACAGGTATTTTGTCACTACAGCTGACCAGATTTTTCATCTTG
The DNA here is from genome assembly GCA_026283785.1 of Coracopsis vasa. NCBI lineage: Eukaryota > Metazoa > Chordata > Aves > Psittaciformes > Psittacidae > Coracopsis > Coracopsis vasa. The sequence goes on from JANHGB010054123.1 coordinate 24,350, forward strand.
TATGAGGATTGTTATCTTGTTTTTTTTAAACCTTATTGTGTGCTAGCGTTTCCTGTTTTCTTTCTACAAGTCTTTGTCTGATTCCTTGGTGGATTTTTTAGCTGCAGAATGAGATGATAAGCTACCGGTGTTCTCAGATAATAGGGAAACACAGAGTGTCACATCCATCAGATACATAAATTATAAATGTATTTTCCTAGTGATTTTTCATGCTTGTTTATAATTGGGAAATAAAGGAAGAAGACAAGAGTAGTTCATTTGGCCTTAAGTCCTGCTGCAACATGGGGCTTAACAGAAACTGGACAGAAATGGATCTGTAAAGCTTTAGTTGACAACTGTTGGCAGCTGTTCTGTGAGGAAAATAATGAAAGTTTTAAAACATTTTCTTTAATTATCAAAGGCCTTTGAGTAGATTCAGCACAGATTTCCCAAGGCAGCATCTCTGAGAAATGCTCTTTGTCTCTGGCTTTCTGACTTCAAAACTGAACACTTCAGCCTCCAGGGCCTGGTGTCTCCCTCCTTCTGTTTCTGGGAAGCAGATTTCACTTGCCTCCTTATCTTTTCTGTTTAGTTCCCCTTGTAGGTCTCTATTGCCTTACATCTATTTGCTGCGGTTCCTCTCGTACTGAGCAGCATTACTATTGCAACAACACATCATCAGTAAGGTAAAACTAACCTGTCTCACGACCCCTGGTGCGTGCGCTTGGCTGAGGAGCCACTGGCGCGAGGCTACCATCTGCGGGCTTGTGACTGAACGCCTCTAAGTCAGAATCCCGCCTAGACCTAGCGATACCGCAGCGCCGCCGGCGCCTCGATGGGATCGCGATAGCCGGCCGCCGACCGCCCCCCTCCCTGGGGCGGGCCCGGTGCAGAGCGCCGCTCGTGGTTGGGACCGGAGGGGCGGACGGATGCGGCCCCGCCTCTCCCCCGTCGCGTACCGCATGATCGTGGGGCACCCGGCGCTAAATCATTTCATCCTTGCTAATTAGCTTCGTGCTACCATCCTAGGAGAAGGAAAACTCTAACTTCAAACCCGGGCAGATGGAGCTCGTCTGGCCTTGTAAGGCCCTCCATCTAAAGAAGGGCACTCTAATCAAACCTACGACCTGAGGACTTTACTGTCACCGTCCTAGTCATCTAGGCCATGGCAGATAAACCTCAGGTGTAAAGGGTGGGGCCAGTTCCGCGCACGCTGCGCCTCACCTAAAAAATCCTCTGTGCAGGCTCGAAGGGTTTCCTCACACTCGCACAGCCCCGTAGTGACAGGCGAGGGACGTAACGGCAGGTGATAAAGGTGCACAGGGAGCCGCAGGATCGACCCTGCATGCACGCTCTTCTGGACATTTGGTCGCTTTAAACCGACCCAAGATGACAGTCTTGTTCTGAAACACCACGTATAACCACGCAGCCCTTTTTCACTCGGACCTGCCTATCCCACATTGCCCTTTTAGTCCTGCTTGCGTTTGCAGTGTGCATGGTTAAAACCCTTCCAAAATCTTCTCTCGCAAAGTCAAGCCTTCATCACAAATCCCACAGACAACCTCACCATGCAGATTGTTTTCTGAATGTCAGCACAGAAAGGACTGTAGCTTGTTTTGCTTTAAGGAATTGTTGAACTAGAAAAGGTTTGAGTATCTTGGTCCCCTTCAGACAGGGAGTCCAGTTCTGAGAGGCTCCTTTTTTCCCCTTGGTCCATCGCCCATAAGCTGCAAGAGACATGAAGTTGTCTCAGCTCTTAGCTGCCAGGAACAGTGTTGCAGTCAGTTCCAGGATGACCCTGCAGTGCCGGCTCCTGAAGAGGGTCAGTCAGTGTCTCCAGGGTGACCTGAGATAACACAGAGAGGTCTTTGATTCATTACAGACACAGTGAAAGTCCCGGTTATAAATCCTGAAGTGGAGCATTGTCCTGAAACTCTGTGGGAGCCGGGTGTCATTGCACAGGGACTGTGATCAGTGGGGCAGGGGGTGCAGCAGCAGGTAGTTGTGGCCGAGTGGTGAAGGCGATGGACTAGAAATCCATTGGGGTTTCCCCGCGCAGGTTCGAATCCTGCCAGCTACGTAGAGCACCTGCTTTTTAGGCTCAAGCAAAATGACCAGGTTTCTGCGGTGGCACCCAGCTCCACTGTGTGCCTGGCGCCCAGGCAGACAGTTAAAACGCTTTCCCTCTTGGTCTTGTCCTTACCCCACCGTGAATGTCCTGGTTGAATGGTAATCTCTGCTTCCATTGACAAGGTAGGCATTATGGCGGAAGACTATGGACCTGGGCTGAGTATGAGCCATGGAAAGAGCTCCACTGTTGCTAGTTCCGGAGTACAACTCAAGAGGCTGGGGGCGTGGGGCTATTCTGCCCCATCAGTCCCCAGCAGGGTCAAAAAGGAACAACCTTTCCAAGGGGCTTTCTAAATTTAACTGAAGGATGAGGTGGCGTGTGGTGAGTGATATCTGTGCCCTCCTCTTCTGGGAAAGATGTGGAATTGGCAAAAAAGGACATGGTGGTGGCTGTGGTATCAGGAGACCATCCCCTGCCTCCACCGACCCTGATGGGTGGGACAGAAAAGAGCCAGAGGCTTCCCAGAGGTCTTCTTTCAGTTGCATGCCCAGCTGCCCCTCCTAGAGCAGCGGCAGAGGATGAATTTCTGGTAGCCTGCCTGCGTGGTTTAGCATCTTAAGGAAAAAGTAAACTCTGAGAAGCACATGCAGGAAGAGCCTACAGAAAGAGGAGGAGAGAAACGCGCATTGCTGGCGCACGGTCGATTCCCTGCAGCCATGCCACTGAGGCTGGGGAAAGCATTGCAAGGGAGAAAGAACCTCAGAGAGATTCTCAGCAGCAGTAAAGAAGGAAAGGGCAGTGGAAAGGACACCTTAGTGTGCTCACATCTGCACCCCCGTGGTGGCCCTCTCTATCCCGCTTTTGCTTTTCCCCCCTCTGCCTGGTTGCTGCATGCTCTGGCCAGCAGTGTTGGGCAGGACAGGAATGGCTCCAGGCACAGAGAAAAGGGGTTTCTCTGTCTCTCTGGCAAGCTGCATGGTGTCAAGGGCAGCCCTGGGCTGTCAGGTAGCAGCAAGGCTAGGGCTGCACAAGGTGGAAGTACAAGTCAGGGAAAGGAGTGTGGTGTGAAGGTGTAAAACAAAACAGACCTGCGGACAGGGGTGAGAAAAGATGGTGGTTTATGTTGGTGTTTCTGTTTCTCACTGCGTGAATCTGGTTTAATAAGCAACAATTTACACACCCTCTGTGCCCCAGCCCCCCTACCAAGGAAAGCCTGGTTTGCCCACAAGAGTTTTTGCTAAGCTGTGTTTTCCTAAGTCATGTTTGTCTTGTCCCATTCTGTTTTCAGTGCTCTGCATCCCCCCCCAGAGTGTGGAAAGGAGTGAGCAGCTGGCTGGGGTTTGTCTGTGATTATCCCACCAAAGGTGCGTAGCCACAAAGGCACATCCACGTACGCAGTACATGCAGAGCTGGTACAGGAATGAACGTAGTGTGAGAGAGGCACCGTTACCAGCACCCAGCAGCATGAGTGTCCACATCCAAGATGTCACTCCCAGGGAACAAACACAGACATCCCAGCTTCTTGAGGTCCTTTGCATGCAGGGAACTGGAAGGAGGAGGCTGGCCAGGCACTGATGTGGAGGAGCAGGAGACAGGTCACTGGGCGACCTGACGGGGTGAGGCAGGCAGGTTGGCAAGTGGAGGAGCAGGAGGCAGTAGTGCCCCCATGAGCATTGGTCCCCCATGAGCATTGGTAGTATAGTCGAGAGCATAACTGCCTTGCAAGCAGTTGGCCCACGTTTGATTCCTGGGCAATGCAGGGAAGCTTTTCTTCAGCCTGGCTCCGGGGTGCCTTGCTTCTCCTGTTCCAGAGGAACCCTTAGGATGTTCAAGTCCCACCGGGCACTGGAGCCACTCCCATCTGCTGCCTTGCCTTGTCGCTAGCTCTCTGGGCACCAGCAAGCCGAGCCGGCCTTTGAGCGTGGCCCAGCTTGGGAAAAGCAGAGTGCAGGGGCTGCTTTGGACCACTGAGAGATTCAGAGGGTGTCTTGAAGCACTGGAGCAGGTGCCCAGAGAACATGTGGATTCTCCTTCATGTTGGGTATCTCACTCCAGTTCCACTAAGGCTCAGGCACTGAGCTGCCGGCTCCAGCTCTGGGGCTGTCTCTGCTTCAACTTTACTCTGTATCAATCCTGCTGGTTGGAAGGCATTTCAGGGAGTCACAGCGGATTCTCCTTCCTCAAGCAGGGAGCTTCTCCCCACTGTGTGCACGGACTCCTCTTTGGTGGGGAATGTGCTGGTCACTGGGCTGTGAATATACACTTTGGGGAACGAGTGTTGAAGATGTTAAGCTGGAAAGGTCTTCAGCAGGTTTCATCAGGCAAAGGAAGATTCTCAGGGGATTCCAGGCTGTGTCTTTTAAGGCTTGCACAAAAGCTGTGCCACTCCCTCTTCTGTGAGTGAAGGGTGCCCAGTGTCCCTGAAGGAAAGCTGCCCTTGATGACTGAGGGCCAGGGAGATGGAGAAATTGGCAGGCTGAGTCAGGAGCATAAGTCTCAGCAAGGGTGGCTGCAGGAGAAAGACCTATGCAGCATGTGCCTTGAGGTCCCATGGTGTAATGGTGAGCACTCTGGACTCTGAATCCAGCGATCTGAGTTCAAATCTCAGTGGGACCTCGTGCAAGGTTTTGGCTCCCTCAGGGCTTTCTCAGCATGCATACACCTTAACAGCCTTGCTTTTGCTGTTGGATCAATTGTGTCATGCACTCTGATCCGGATCATTGGCCCCTGCACCCTCTGTGCTTCCTTGCACTTGTTGGCTGCTCCTGCGTGAGGGCATCAAGCAGTTTCTCACCAAATCACGCAACACCTGAGGTGGAGATCACAAAGTGCAAGTCCAGGTCAAGCAGGGGACGTTTTTCATGGCCTTGTCTGGTTCTATGTTGGACATCTCCAAAGATGGAGAATCTCAAAGTCCCTGAGCATCCTTCTCCCATCTTTGACCACCAGTGCCTCTGGCTGTAGCCAGAGTTCCAACTCTGTCCACTGCTACTTGCTCTCACAGTTTCTCTGGGTCTTTTCTCTTTCTCTTTGCCAACTTGTTTAATTTTGATCCTCGATGAGTTCAGGGAGCTCCAGCAAAATATGGCGGTAGTCCGTGCTTGGCTGTCATGAGAGACAGCAGATCCCTGCTTGCACAGCAGTTAGTTAACTGAGGGAGGAGGAGAACAAACCACCACGAGTCTCCAGCTATGCTGCACATAGTCTTTAATCAGAAGGAGCAAA
>JANHGB010054124.1:0-34075 GCA_026283785.1 Coracopsis vasa
ACAAAACCCTGCGCTTTCCCTCTATCGCTCATTTCTGTGTGCTGCTTTTCTTCTGGGATCAAAAGCAGAGGAGCTGAGGTGCAGAGAGAAAATGATCTTCCTGCTCTTCCTCACTGCATGAAAAATTGAGTAGCTAGAGTTACTGCAGGTGAAAGAAGTTCCTCTGCATCGCTTCCCTGTGGCTTAATGCTAGGCTATGTGACAGGCTACTTTGGCGTTTGGCTGATGCAACCGTCCTTTTCGTATTCAGCTGCTGAGATATGGAGAGGCCATCACTGAAAATGAGCTGCTGCTCCTCTGTTAGGTGGGGACTGATGGCTCAGGAAACCCTGCTCAGAAAAGCCTATGCATGAGTAAGCATTACTGAGGGACCCAGTGGAAGCTGCCACCTTATGGTACCTGGCCAAGGTCTGAAATGTGTCTGCATGGTCTCTAGCTTTAAGACTTCATGTCTCAACTTTGCAGCCTGGAAACGGGAGGGAGACTGAAAGGAAGAATTAACAAGCAAAGTAAAATAGCTAATTTTTTGTTTCATCTCCTGAGACATGAAAGAAGATTTTTGCAGTTAATGAATTATTTCTGAAAACACTGGTAATAGCTGCAGGCAACATAAGCTTCCAGTTTCCCAATGAGCAAGCATCACTTATGTCCTGATTTACAATTCTAATGTACTTTCATTTGCAGTAGCTCAACTCTAACATGACTGGGGGTCTGGAAAGAGGCCAGAAGAAGTAGCCATGTTTCCAACAGTTTAGTAATCTCCTTAGATGCAGCAGTGGAAAACAGTGGCCAGATCCTATTGAAGCCTGGAGCAACCAATTATCTCAGCAGAGAGGCTCCAGAGCCCTTTGTTAGCACTGGGGAGTTTCTGGTTGCTGCGAGCACCTCAGTGATTTCAAGCTAAACACAAAAATCAGTTGTGTCATAGGCTAAGCAGCTCTGCTGCTATTAAACAGGGCAGGATGGGATGCCAGCCCTGCTGAGAGCAATGCAAGTTTTGCTCTGGACTTCAGAAACAGTGGAGTTTCTGCCTCCTTTTCAAAGAAAACCTATGGCCAAGCTGGAGTTCAAACCCAGCCAAGAACATGGACTGGAATACAGTGTCCCCAGGTGGAAAGGTGGCTATTTGAAGTCCCACCTCACACCAGGAGCTGAGGCTGTTGACCACTGGGGGCATGGGGAAGAGGGAAGGTGCTGCTCTGGCTGAGACTCCAGGGCTGGGTTGGCATCCCAATGGCACTGCTCAGTGACTGAGGGATGTGTCATCCAAGAGAAAAAGAGAAACAGATGGTAGAGGGAGTTACAGTGGGAGGAAAACCCAATTAGAAGTCCCAGCATGGTTTGTGGTAGGGATATGGATCTTATACCTTAAGTAGCAGCCAGGAAAAGAGGCACCCAGCTTTTTCACCCATGGTGGAGAAAATTCTTGTTTCAGGCAGAGAATGATATTGAAAAAAGCTTTTTGCAAAGCTTTTGAGAGATTATTTTCTATAGGGCGAGGGAATAAGGGAGATACAATAGAGGAGATGGACTTAATATATCCAGAATGTGGGCTTATTATTCCAATATAGGATTTTTTACATTTCCCCTCCTGGAAGGATACTTAATATATAAGACAGCAGCCTGGGAGTTGGAAGTCTACAATCCCACCCCTGGGAATACCCCTGGCCCCTCCTGGCATAAACATCCGGTGTCTTTGGGGTCACTTGCACCCCTGTTTTGGCCATTCAGAAGTTGATTTTCAGAAGCAGTGAGCATTAGCACAAGCTGATGGGCAGCCAGCACCTCAGAGACTCAACTGCTGCAGAATCCCTCATCTGTGAAGCAGAGTTTGTAAGTTCTCACTGTGCACAGGGGCCGGGTACCAGCTCGCAGGGGTGCGTATGTCAGGAGATGCTGTGATGTGATTCATGGCCTCTGAAGAGGGGTGACAAGGGCTTGTCTGCAGTGAGAAGACCACAGGGTGCTGTTAGCACGCAGGGCAATGCTCCTTCCTGTGAGGTGGCAAAGCCAATGGACAGTCTCTCAATGTCCAGAGCCCCTGACAAGGTTAAAGAGAGCACATTCCATGTTCTCAGCAAGTGCTTGGGGGATGCTGGACTCAAAACCAGCTGGGACAGTGACTGTGGAAGGGAAACTGTTTTGAACAGGCAGCTGTATGTGTCCAGAGGGGGGAAAAACACCCAAACACCCCCTCCCCCCCATTTGTGCATCTGGGTGTTATTTAACTTGCAAAACACAAACCTTGGATTTCAGAAAACATCCAATCTGTATTTTCCTGTGCGATTCTTGCATTGTCATCGCATCACTGATGCATTATGCTGGAGCATGACTGCTGCAACCTGCCCCCAGTCGTGCTCAGCCGCCGGGAGAGCAGGCGAAGGCACGACTGCTGCGCTGATCTTTCTAACTTCCACATGCTTGATCTGCTGTCAAAGCCGTCTCTGCTCCCCCTGCAGCCCTGCAGTTGGTCGTGGTGTTGCTTTGCAGGTGAACCGCACAGTGTGTACTGAAGCATGCTATTTATAGGAGGGCAAGGTGTTTGTTTAAGGAATGGGGTACATGTTCTGGGAGCAGGATGAGGAAGAGTGATTAAGCAAGAAAGAGCAACAGATTTCTGGTTTTATTCCCTAACAAAAGGGCTAGGGAATAAAATCAGACAAGTAATTCCTGACTAACATGAGATGCGGTGAAAGTAACCTATTTTTGTTTATTCTTTCTCACTGTGAGCACTTTTTTCCCCATGAAACTATATTCCTACCTCTTACTGCACTCTTAATTATCTTGCTGAATACACTGTGTAATTCTCAGATCACTAAGTAATGTTAATAAATTACTCTTATGAAATAGATATGAGTTTTCTCCCCTCTGAAGGGTGCTCAGGAACAAAGGGCTAGAGTTAAATATAGGACCAGAGCTCAGGCATTCTCAGGCCTCACCATTATGCTAAAGACATAAAGTCATTGTAGAAGCTCATAGCAGCAACACAAGTGGTAATGACTCCCCATCCTTCAAGGTTTTTGCTTTACATAAGAAAGTCCAAGAACTGCTGTTCAATGAGTTTATTCTGGAGCTCTACAAGAGTATCAATAGCACAAACCATGATGCAGACATATATTAAGAAAACTGCAACAGAGTGCAGGATGCTTGGTGTCCTGGAAATCCTCTTTAGGAACCTCAGTATGTCTATAAAGTCTTCCTACAGCTCTGGGTATGGTCCAATCAGCAGAGTATCCCATCTCAGCTTCCATTCATCCACCCTGACACCAGAATGCCAAAAGCATGGAGTCAGGAAACAGGCATTTGCAAAATCCTTCCTTCACTTTCTCTTTATTTTTGTTATATAAGTTCTACATTTCCTGGAGTAGAGGCTCTGAACTGCTGAACTCAGTCTCAAATCAACCCAGCTAACAAGCTCATTTATATTAATAGGAAATCAACTGTTCCTTTTTGCTGGATTCCCAGTGGAGCAGCGGGTGGTCTGCTTTTTCCATGCAGCCATCCTATTCCATACTGAAATGCCTCAAAAATGTTTGTTTGCTAGGAGATGTTAGTGGAAACCAATATTGCTGATGTGAAAAACAAATAGGGAAAACCACAGATTCTTCTGGTCAATTAGACCTTCAGAGAGTGTTCAGTCTTTTGTATACAGTCAGACTTACTTAATAGCTGCCTTCCAACAGCCTCATGGCTTTTAATGACTAATTATTGAAAGAACATCCAAGCAGAACAAACCAGAGCTAAAGCTGTGGTCACATTATCTGCCAGGAGCTGGTATTTTGGAGTTTGGATGTAGTTGCTAAAACAACTTACCTTACCTAGCCCAGCTGGTCAGCACTGGTCGTCTGGGGAAGATGTATAGGAAAAGCTGTATGGGACAACTTATTGGCTACTCTATTCATGGAGGGGAATGAATAAGTTTTTCTTCATATCATTAGGCAAAGGGTTTATATATCTTCTATTCTTTGTCTTGTACTGTGATTTTCTTTCCTCTTTAGTTACCATTTAAAGTATTTAAACTCCCTGGAGCTCCTGGGACATCCAGACTTTCCCGTAAGTGGTGTGGGCACAGCTGGTCAGAGGCTGGAGAGCCACTGTCACCGTGAAGGTGGAATGGGGCCCTGTGCCTGGATCCTCACAACAGGCAGATTGCACATTTACATAATGATGCAATTGAGTGACTGCCCACAGCAGCAGTGGCATGTCTTTCCCAGCCCCTTGTTACCATTGCACAGGGTTGGACCTTAGCCGTGAAAGTTAGAGAAGAGGGCATCTTCCTATGCTTTAACTAAGCCAAAAGAGACACTCTTAGGATTTTTTTCCTGCCTAATATTGCCTGAGGTGCTGTGCTGGGGATCGAGGGCCCAGTGGTAAACCCTATGGTCTGCTTTCCCCCTTGCCATGGCTGCTATTACCTTCCTCTATGGCTCAGCTAGATGCCTGGTGTCACTCACATTGTGTTGGCTGTGCTGGGATCAAGAGCAATGACGGATGGCAGTTTCTGCACAGCCACACAAGCATTAAGTCTTACCACATGCTCAGAAGGTAAGCACTTGCTTGTGTAGGGTTGCAGGTATTTGATAAGCTCTGTCTCAGACTCCTGCACTTTGGGGACTTGATTTTTTAAGGCTTTTTTGGTTTTGCTGGCCTCCCATGATTCAGAAAATAATGTCTGCAATTTATTGTATCAGCTGCCTATTAAATGTGCCTGTAAAGAGCAGTAAAACTGGACCATGAATATCCATGGGAGTTAATTATTGTTAAATAATTTAACTTTACATTTCTCATGGCTGCATCAGTCTTATTCTCACTGTCCCCTTGTGTTTGCCTCTCCACCAGTCAGGAGAGTGCTAGAAGCTTCATCACTGTGCAGTTCATTGTAAGAGTAATTATCATCAAGATGTGAAAACAGTGGATTACATTATGTATTTTTTATGTTCAGCACATAGACCAATTCATTTTAGCATCAATTATTGTTAACCACATGTCTGCCAACATTATAAAAACAGCGCTGGGTATAGCAAAACATAAACCTACCTTCAGATTAGAGATGTGGGATCATTGCTTAATTATACAGGGATTAAATTGAATGATGCAATGTTGCACAGATTTGCTCTTGTTTTCCAAAGCTAAGGTTAATGCTCAGTGCTTGTGTTTCTAATCAGAAACCACAAAGTTTCACTGCTGTGACACATTAGTCTCAGCTTCTGCCTAGATGGTTGCAGATGATACTCTGGGGCAAAGTTACCTCTAAATGCTCTTGCTTGCTGAATAATAACAATGTCGCATCTCTTAGTAGCTCAATTTCCTAATAGAAAGTAAGAAGGAAGATAAATAAGTAGAAACAGACAGTATAGAAGAATCTAATCCCTATTTTATAAGCAGAGATTTTCATATAAATACCCCTTGTAAATGATTTAAATTATTACTTACTCTTCTGTAATGATTAAATTATATTGAAAAGCTGTTCAGCTGTGTTGAAATGCCTAAACAACCTCCTTGGTTTTGGTGCCATGATATGTTGTTACATGGCAGCAGAAAAGTCCCTGGAGAAGGCAGTGGCACCTTTAGGAGCAAGGGCCATGCTGCATCATTTGTACTTTCAAGCCCAACTTCCAGCACTGCGCACCAAGTTGAACTCTGGAAAAACTCCTTTGGGTTTATTAAAAAGAGAGCCAAAGGTAACCTAATCAAGTGCCTGTGGTCTACCGAAGCACGGCATGCACTTGCCAGGTCATTGCCTAGTATGTATTTAACATCTGTGTCTGGCTGTATGAAGTAAAGCTCTACACAGTGCAGTGGGATCAGGCCATGCAGGCACAGCAAGGAGTGCCCAGGCACCAATAAGTGCTGCCTGTGCTCAGTGTGGTGTGTCCCTGCAGCCCTGCTGCTCTTCTTGGGTCCCTCTGCCCAACAGGGTGATGGGGAAGAGCTGAACAAGCCCCACCACTGTTGGGGCTCTTTTGCCCTGACTCAGGATGTGCACTCCCTCGCCAGATGGTTTTGTTTGATTAACATTTAGGATTATTGGCTGCCGTGTTGGTTGGTGCAAGGCAGACATTGACTTGCTTGGGGTGTTTGGAAAACATACAGTGGTTTTGTAGGTGCTCTAGAGGATGGTGTGAAACAAAGAAAGAAACAAAAAGGTGCATAGTTTAGCCTAAATAAGAAGAATCACAGGAAAACCCATCCAGGTGGGAAGGAAGCAATAGTGAAGTTATTGATGATGGAGCCAGGGAGGAGAGATCAGTAACATCTGGTGCCTGAAATAATGCTGAGGCTTGTGCTGAGCAGGCACTGACCTGCCACTGGTGATGTGGGCTGGGGGGATCCTAATTTCCACATGGTGCTTCTGCCTTGTGGTTTACTTTAACCCGCTCATTAGGGTCTAGGCAAGGCAAAGAAAAGTTTCTGTAGTATATGCTAAATAGGGCATAAATAATTCATATCTATAGATTTGGCACACAATAATGAACCACAAGGCCTCAGGAGATAGGCATTATTTTAATTGATTTGATAAAGTAAATCAACTCATAGAGAAAGCCTCCTTGGACAGTGTAATTACAGATCCCAGATTATAACTCAGGAGCTTGCATGCTCAGGCTGGCAGGCAAATAACAAGAAAAGTCATTAGCAGAAAGTGGAAGCGGAAGACATATGGTATAGGAATTCCTCCACTTTCTAGTTCTTCATTTGTAAACTTCCCTTCAAGTTCAGTGCTTTAATCTTATCAGATGTCATTGTCCCTGCTGTGAGCACTCTAATGATCATTTAGATTTTCCTTAAAAGGATCTCACTAAAGGGAAAATGAACACAAGTAAATGCAGAAACATCCTGTTAAAATGTCAGGCACTTCTGTGAGATTTGTCCACTTGTGCCTTTAAGTGTCTCGTTTCCATTTGCAAATGTGGTGGCTGTATCAAATCAGATGTAGAGCTGTGCACTTCACCTTTTTCATTTGATTTGAATGTGCAGGAACCTGTGAGGGTCTGTGGAGTGCAGAACTACATAAACAAGTGGTTGGTCTGGGAAGAAGCTTGTGCTTATTTGTTCTCTTTCGCATTTTTAAATGGCCATAAGCTAACATCTCCATAAATCGAGGGGTCCAGAATAGAGCTTTGAAGACTCCTACAGAACTACATTCCACGATACAAAGATGTTGATGTAATCAACTCAAAGAAAATATTCCTGAGCAGTTTAAATACCTTCGCTCTGATGACTTGCATAATTTAACCAACCCACTGCTTAATCTAAAGGAGAACAAAACCACAGTGTCCCCAGCAGAAGGCCCAAGTTTTTGCCTCAAGTAGCAGCAAAAGCAGCCTGTTTGTCTAGTTTTAACACCCAAAGCTCTTTGTCTCCAAACCTTGGCTGTTCTCCCATCTGCATGTGGCTCTGCATCTGCACAGTCACACGACCAAGATGCTGCCTTCCAGGAGCTGTGTCTGTGACAGGGATCTCACCGTGCAACACATCTCTGGTTCATGCTCAGAGAAACTGGGAAGCATCCCATTCCCTGAGCCCAGCCGTGGCCATAGGAGATGCAGGTAGATTTTGTCCGTGTAGGGTGAGGGCTGAAGCCCACAGGTTTATGCACTGAATCCATCAGACAAAACAGGAGGTGTCAAGCTCGGCACTGCTTTCCTGAATCATGCTCTTATCCGTGAGCAAATAACATATGTCTAAACCTGCTGTCAACTGCAGTGAGCTAAAGCAGAAACTCAGTGCCAGCTGATGGTAGTTTTGTTTTTGGCCAGTATATATGACCATGAAACAGAGCAAATAAAGGCTTTGGTTTTATCCATACCTTTTTATTTATTTCTGTAGTCTGTAGTAAGGGACCATTGCTTTAAAATCCTTAGACATTTGGACATATTTTACAAGACAGTACAGTTTCTGAATGTCACACATTGATCACAGTTTCATACTACTACATGCATATCAAGACACTGATTTTTATTAGTTTTTGTAATAATTTGTTTACGGAAACAACTGGAGAGGTCAAGAAACTTCAACAAAGAATGACTAAATCAAAGGTACAAAAAATGTTAGACTCTAAGTACACCAGTATATGGCTAATGTTGCTGTAATCGCCCCAAAGTGCCAGGGTGTTGAAACATTGCTTAAAAGGGGAGAAAACATCTGCTGACGCATTGCCCCTTGGGTTGATCCAATATAACCCAACGAAGAGATTGTGCAAGTCGTGCAGGAGTGGCTGGGCTGTTGGGCAAAGGCATGGAGCACTGCCCTTCATTACAGACACACTGAACTGGATTCCCCATTGCTTTCCCCATTGCACAGGTTAAAAACTAACTGAAGTGCAAGGCAATGGAGAAACCTGTCATGTTCTGCCTTTTCTCAAGCTGGATCACAGTCAGTTTCAATTTCCAGACACAGAAGCAATGCAATCAACATGTACTAGCAGAGCCACAGGAAACTTATGTTTTCCCAGGTTTTGTTTGTTGCTAAATATCACATTTTTGTTTTAAAGGGAGCCCTGCAGCTTTCTTATCCTTCAGTGACTATGGATGCTCTCCGCTGCCCTTCGGAGATGGCACTGGGAAGCCCTTGCCCAGGGATCATGGGCTGCTCTTCAGGCCCAGCAGCTGTCCTGTGCTTTTGGAGAAGGAAGACCTGAGCTGTTCCCTGACCCTATGAAGCACTGAGCAGCCACAATGTGCAGCACAGCAAAACACCGCCTGGCATCCTTCTGTGGGCATGGAGTTGTTATTAAACAGCACTTGCAACAGTGCCTCATTAAGTGTTTTCTCCCCATTCAGGAGCTGCTTCACTGGCCTGATTTGGAAAGCAGATTTCTGCTGCAGTAAGTTGGGGTTTAGTTTTTCATGCTAATCTAGCTGGAAAGTGAGTTTGGTTGGTAGCTGTGGCTGGCCTTTCTGACTGCAGAATCATGGCTTCAGAGTTCAAAGTAACATGGAAATGCTGCTCTCCCCACACCCTCCCAGCCAAAACCACCAGTGGGGAATGTTTCAATGCAAAAGCAATTTTTCTGCACCCACAACCAAAAAGCCAGAAAGAATGGGGAAAAAATGGGTTCTCCATCTTTGTCACAAGCCAACAAAACAAATCCCCGGGGTCGTGTGAGCCAGTGAGTGGCTAACAGTACTTCAATGCAGTGACACGTAAGAGGAAGAAGAGGCATAAAGGGCAGAGCTCCAAAGTGAAATATGGAGAGTAGAGAAGAACTGATGAATCCTAAAATGGTCTTAAATGGAGATTACCAATAGGTCCAGAGGTTGCCTCACAATTAAAGGTAACTGATGGCTCCTCTGCCAGTAGTGTCCTCTCAGCAGCCGAGGGCTGGACTGAGGGCTGAGTGCTGAACCATGTGGCTGAGCTTGTGGTCCTGCTGTAGGGACAGTCATCTGTGAGTTTGGGATGCCACTTGCAGCATCAAGCCCATGAAGAGTGAGCTGACATGGAGAGATGCTCAGTTAAGACTGGGATAACATGATTATCATCTTCTTGCCTAAAGGATTCCTTCCTTTTTCAGGCTTTCACTGACCTGTCTCTGTTTCCAGCTCCCTCACCCCACTGGTTTCCTCTTAGGTGCTGTGGGCAGACACGTCCAGCCCTGAGGTAATAGAGAGCTTTTAGTTTTCGGTTAGCTTTTAGACATATGGGTCCAAATTTGTTAGTGGGTTAATGGGGCACAGCTCCATTGACCTCAGTGGGCTTTTACTTAACAGCAGCAAAGAATTTGGCATTTTGTGCAAATTTGGCTCTCTGGTTTCCACCAGGCTCTAGTTTGGGATGGTCTTTGTACTGCACCCAGCCAGATTATTAGTTTTGGAGGGTAGTGTCACTACAGTCTTGAAAAGACCCCTTTAAAACTGTCAAAGGTTAATCCTTGTTCAGTCCTACAGAATATCAATAGTATTATTTCTAGTTAAACAGAAAAATGAAGCTTTCTCTTCTAAGCCTCTAGACTGAAAACTTGTGCGATGAAGCCAGAATCAAGCAAAGCAAAATTCTGAGTAGTATTTACAGATATGAACACTTGTGGCACCTTACCATTGGTGTCAAAGGACACTTATTTGTGGCTTAGGTAACACCAGCAACAAAGGGGATCACATCCTGAATGCAGACTTCTGATTTCCCTAAGGTTTCCTTTGTCTGGCCAAGACAAAGTTTCAGTGCAAGAGCCTAAATCTGATCAGCATGGGGTGCGAAACACATGCTGGAAAATAAACATCTCTTCTTAGAAGGTTGGTATTTGGGTTGTTTCTGTTGTGCTGTGGGAGGGCTACCTGCAGGGGCGAATTTAAGACTGGTTTGACTAGAAGCTTTCTCTGGTTTTGTTGACTATGCTCAAATGTGCTTACTGAGATGGAAAATGCCTTTTGAAGGGATTTATGCGATTGTTGATGACAGATATGGTGGGCTACTGCATTAACTGCCTTTAGAGAAAGAAAAAGCCCACCCGGCTTTAATACCTCCATGTGTGAATGGGTCTTGCTGATACATAATCAAACATAAAACTATGTCTGCTGGATATTCTGTTCACTCAGGTGGTATCTGTACTTTCTGAAGCACATGTTTTCCCAGATTAATTCTCTTTTGGGTTTATTGGCTGGTGTGGTGTGCATGTAAGAAAATCACAGGAGCAAACAAAAGGAGATAGGACCAAAACTCCGTCTTTGGAAAAAAGCCATGGTCAATGACCAGACTGTTGGGTGGATTCAAAAGGAAATGTTTGTGCAGAGCTGGTCTGAAGCTCTTTGTCATGCTGAACTTCAACATGCCATGAGATACCTTCAGGAGGCGCATTTATCTCATGGGCTTTTTATTCAATGCATGTGATGGTACAGCTATAAAGGAGCAAGGGAGATCGTTCAGTAAGCAGATACATGGACAGACTTTACCATAACCAAATCCAAATCCAGTCCCTTTCTGAACGTTTTCATCCAGGTTCTTCATTCCCCCATAATTTTGTTTTCTCATTTCCTGATTTTGTCTGGGACTGAAAATGGAAATTCCAAAACCCAGTGCAAAATGAAAGTCTTGACCCTTCTGTTTTAACCCAGGAAAAACTCCCCCGAAGGTGGGAGCTTTGCCTGAGCATTGTCAGGTGACTGCCTTAAAACAAGAGCCTGAATTTTGATGCTTATCCCAACTCCATCACAATTATTAAGGCAGTCAGATTCAAATCCTCTCTCTTCTTTATGCTCTCTGCTTAATCGACATGAATCTGGAAAAACGCTGAAGTCCAGGCTGTGGCTAACACTGAAGCCAGTGGCATTCATTCACTGGCATTTATGCTGCCACAACCGAGGGCAGAATCTGGCTCCCTCTGTTTCTCAGAAGGAACGTCTTGGTTTCCATAGCCAGTCCCTGGTTATTTCGAAGTACCACAAACAGGAAAATACGAGAACACGACAACATCAGACAACTCAGAGACCTTTCGCAGACGCACTCCCAGGAGGAATGTTGCAGGTGTTTTTCAGGACAAAAGAAATAGCGACAACAGAAAGGTTAGGGGATCAGCTATGTAAATGGACACCAAGAAAGCATCTAATATATTATTCTGTAATACAAAAAGAGGAAATCTGACTTGATTGCCCTATTATAAATTTGCTAAAAATACAGATATATATTTATATTTTTATATATATATAATTCTTTTTTTTTTTTTTAAATCTGAACAGAAAAATAGACTACTCTGGAATGCATGAAAGTCACATGACTTTTCCATACATCAGATACTTATAAAGCCAACACAATGGCAAACAGGAGGTACAGAAGTAACTAGAACATCTGTACTTTATTCAAGAACTATTTAAAGCCATATTCTCCCCAAGTGGGTGATCCTAAAGCAACCTAAGGTAACACTTGTTCGGTCTCATTACCATAAGCAGAAGTGACTGACCAAACATGAAGAAGCTGGAGCTAATTTGGAGTCGCCGGGGAAGCCCACCTCCCCATCTCGCTCCCGACTGAGCTGCACAGGAGGGCATCGGTGCCACACGCTCTCCATTGCTTGGCTACTTTATTCAGTAATTCTACTATTCACTTTAAAATGAGGCGTTAAAAACTGTTGGAGATCATCTTATGTGGAGCTTACCGACAGAGAGAGAGAACTTGGCTTTAGAAACCTTGTCTTTGTGATGAGTTTTAAATACCCTTGTTATTTACTATAAACTGTACCAGTCATAATTGTGTCAAGACATAAATATACAATAGGTACAAATATTAACAATACATTACAATTTTACAGAAGAGAATACTGTTTTCCTTAGAAATGTGTATCTTATTAGCTGCAAGGGAAGAAAAGGCTACAGTTTATCACAGCCATAGTTGCCAAAGAAACCGACCGCCTCGGATGTGTTTCTGCGTGACTTGCACAGACAGATATTCCCCGGCATTTGACACACGGCATGTTCAGGAAGGGAATGTGCGTTCCGCGGGTTCTCTTTTCCTCCTTTTTTTTTCCTTCTTCTACCTTTATTGACTTCCAAACCTTTTAGAAAAGCGTGGATTCCACAGGAGACTCTTTTGTTTTGTTTTTGTTGTTCTGTAAGTGTGCTTAGGTGAAGTTTCTAAGAAAAGGCACTGAGAAATCTACTGCAATGTGACTGCTGTTTTCCCATGTTCAAGGCTAAAACTCAAAGGATCTTTGCCTCCTGGTTAAGAAAACTGCACCCATTCCTTCTGCATATATATATTTATATATATATATTTATATATATGTATTAAAAACTATGTTGATGGCGTAAGATACAAGCAAGCACAGACATCACACGTACATAGTCCTTTCAGATATGATGTCTTTTGCAGCAGCAGGTGAAACTCTGTCAGCTTGCTTGATGCATGATGCACAGTAAATTCGCAGACCTGAATGCCAAATATCAGTGATTAAACTGCACGCTTTAGCTCAATGCAAGAGATATTGCATATTTTCCCCAACTGTTATGAGCTTTGGGAAACGTGTCAAACAAACTATAAAATGAAATCATCTTTCTAGTGTCTATAGGATTTGGTGAGCATTATGTTTTCAAAGCACTGCCTTTCCTTTTGTAATGAGTACAGATTTAGTCTATCATAGCTTTATGTCAGAGTAGATTTCCCAGTGCTTACATTATATATATGTGTATTATGCACACACACACATATATAGATACATACTTCATATTCAGACTTTATTTCATTAAAATAAATTAAACATACTTCCTTTTTAACTGGGCACAAAATGAGAGCTACATCTTCATACACAAATAAGAAAGAAATGCTCTTCAAGCATATTATATGCTTAATTTTAAATTATTTGCTTTCTATAAGAAATCTATAGGACTTTGGCTATTCAGACTTAAAAGGTAGATTTTTAATGATACTTTTGAATTTGGCTTTCAAAAGTGACTCCATAAAATGCTACTTCAAAGGTAGGACTAAATAGATGATATAAGGTGTGTGTCGTGACTGATCACACAAGGCAGACAGAGGGCCTTTGGTTACAAGGAGAGTTGCACCAGTTGATTATCAGTTATAAAATGATAGAATTGTTGATCTATACATTTTTGTCAGTGCCATCTATAAACCAAATACATTAATTTGGATGAGAGTCTGGTAAATACTACACTATATGGCTATATTTAAATACGTTCACTTTTGTGATATGTAAAATATGACTTTTTTTTCCATGTGAAAGCATCAGCTCTAAAAATATTTAACTTGGAATTCACTATTACTTACTTTATCAAAAAATTTTTCCCTGATTTTTCCTCTTTTTACATTTGTGCTGATGGCAGACATGAATGATCACTGAAACATAGAAATTATGTTAAGACTGTTCTCTTTAAGATTTCTCATTGCTGCTCTATGGCCTCGGAAAGCCACAGAATAAATCGATATTTAAAGCTTATCTGCTGGAAAGTCACTTTACTTTCTTCGTGACGACTCAATCTTAACTGGTATCTCAGCAATACATCGGTTCCTCTAAGTACACTTGTATTTACTATGGCCAAATCCTAAAGTCCTTCACCAGGCAAAGGGCCCACTCAGAGGAATGGTGGTTTTGGCTGAGGAAGGCAGAGTAAAAGCTAACGAACCTCAGGAATTGGCCCTGTGTAAATACTCCGGAGAGCATCACTTGCACACATAGGTGCCTTGGACTCACTTTGGGTGCCTCCCGTGTCACTCTTTGCATGGCATGAGGTCTCTTTCTCTGCCAGCGGGCTAATTCCTGCAGTGGTGGCTCAGGTCTTACTGTGCCTTCCCCAGTGTCTCGCCTTGCTGGGACACAAGGGCGACTTCTGAGCGGGTACCTCGGACTGTGTCCCACCACCCGCGGATGGGGTCGGCTGAGCAGAGCAGAGTTAACGCCAACGTGTGTACAGTTTTGTGCCAAGGAGAGACCTAACAAAGCTATCACTGTAACCCATAATAGTTCCTAAAACATATATGTGCTTATTGCTTTTGTCCGTACATGCTGCATTCACTATTACGGATTACAGACAGAAGTACTGCACAGCTTGGACGGACAGACAGTTACATTCAGGACTAACCAACGGCTTTTGTTTTTACAATAGGTAGGAACAAAATGCAGCGGACTCGAGCGGCTCGGGGTCTTCCTTCCGCCTGTGCGCCTCTGCTCCCACGTCCCGTGTCTCAGCACGTCCCTGGACCTGCTGCGTGCAGATCGTTACATGCCCCGGCAGGTACTCAGAGATAGGTCAGGAAACGCTCATTGACAGAGTTATTTACAATTGAGTTTTTACAGTAGAAACAGAGAACAACATAAAGGATTACCATCACAGTTATCACAGGACAGGTTGTGACTTGCTACAGGCGTGTAACAAATCACGGTCACAACAGGAGGCACAAATTAAAGTAGTGCTTGGTTAAAGTGCTTGATTGTTACACTCTGCTATCCTACTCCAGCATCGCAACAACAACAACAGAAAGTCAACGTAAAGTGCTTTTCCCCCCCTCCCGAGATTAAAAACCAAAGACAAATTATTTCCTACACAATTTGACATAACTTTATTGAAACAATAAGATTTTAAAAACCTAGGCTGGTGGCTGCTAGTTCTGTTCATTTAAAATGGTCAGATCCTTTTTTTTTTTATTATTTTTCTTTTTTTTTTTTTTTCTTTTCTTGTTTCATTTAAAAATGACTGGATGTTATTAAAACATCAGGCCTGAGTCTCCTGTCTCTCGCAGCTGCTTCGTGCCACAGCTTCACAGGAGCCTCTCCTGCCCGACCTCCTCACGAGAGAGAGCACAGCCAGGCCCGGGGCGGGTCGCTAACGAATCCCTCTATTTGCATATTTATGTTACACTTGCATATCTTTCACTGCGCCGCTCGGGCGCAAAAAGCTTCAAACCGACCGGTTCCTCTCCTACGCCAAGGGCGAGACTTTGGCTGACGCCTGGAATCAGCGTGCCGGCAGGAAGGGGAGGCCTGGGAGCCATCCCGGTACCCCCGGCACATCCCCGTGGGGCAGGGCAGCGAGCATCTCCCCTCCACGGAAGGGCAGGGCGAGAGCTGAGCTCTCCTTCCAGCCCCATGCTCCCCGGCACCGGGAAGGGAGTCTGGCTGCGATGCCTCTGGAGAGTCCTGCTTCTGCATGGCTCCTTCACACCTTCCCAGCGTGGGCTGTGGGTCCCCCCGCGGGCCACGCGCTGGCCCTGGGGCAGGTATCGATCTCTAACAGAGGGTAAGTGCAAGTTTCACTATGTTCTAGGGGATGTTTGGAATTAGATACAAGTGGTGCAACTCACCCTGCTGATATTTCAACAGAAAACGTCAGGTCCTACAGGATATCGTATTGTTTAAACACACACAGAGCATTTTAATAATTGGTTTCTCTAGACTGTTATTTGTTTTAAGTGGTTTTCACTTGGATTTTCCAATAATGCAAGTGTTCCCTGTTACCTTTAGACATAATATCCATCAGAGAAAGATGTAGATGGGGAACAGCTGCCCTGAAGCAGTGAGCATTGTGTTTTTGATAGCTTTATACCAACCCCAACAATTTATTCCAGAGTTCAAATCTGGCTGCCTTGGCATCCTTTATGGAACTAATGCAAATCAGATGTTAATATTTCCAAAAGGAGCTCTAGTGTTCAAGGGGAATGGATGGATATTTGGTCACATTGGCTTCACTGGACAACATGAAAGGAGATCAATGTGTGATCATGATTTGCAATCCTTATTTTTGACTGATGTGGGCAACGTCTTTAGAGTTGTTTCAGAGAAGGACATTTTCACAAACCCACACTGGACCTCCCCCAGACTTTTAGAAACAGGTAGCTTGTTTCAGCCAAGTTCATGCCATGCAGAAGCTCTTTTTTTTTGTGTTGACTGTAAAGACATTCCTTTAAACTTTCAGTTAGTTCTTTTGGAGCCCATCTCAGATGCTTTGATCATGTGTGTTAGCATGTCCTCCACTGCCTGGTAATACATGGACTTCTGGGGAAATGTGATTTTCTAGTCTGACAGTCTCCTGATTGCCCTGGGTTCTTCCAGTGATACCTTCCATAGAGTAAATGCAGTTTTGCCCTATCAGCTTAGGGGAGGTGGGTAAAGCAGCAGCTTCTAGATGGTTCTTGTCTGTTCTATAAACATTGTCTTTTTGCTTTAGATAGCCACTGTTTGTAACATTGTACTTGGGACTCACATTTCTGGGTGGACTTGAATCATAAAGCAGCTGACCTTCATCATCAGTGTCAGCATCTATGTATTTGTGTATACCAGCATCATGGAAGTTGAAAGCTATGGCTGACTGCATCTCTGGTGACTTTGGGGGTGTTCTCGCACTCGCGGTTGTGTAGATCGAGGTTTCTGGGCTCATGAGAGACCTGTCAGAGAGTAAGGAAGTATCTGTGGCAGCAGCAGCAGCTCCCCGGCTCTTGAGAGGGTCTGAATATATTCTCAGTACATTTGATGCTGGTACTAATGTGCTGGTGTCCTCTTCCATAAAGTTGACTTTCAGAGATCTTAGTTTTAAAGGGTTACTGACCTTTACTGAGCTTTTGGGACTCTCTATGAAGAAAGCAGAACGGTGGCTGCCTTCGGAGCTTGGGTTCATGTCCACGTATCTGGCACCACTTCCCTCTGGCCTGCTCTGCTCCTGAATCACGTTAATGCCACCTTTGCAGGGAATGGTAGCGAGCGGGCTGTGGGAAAACCTCCCGGAGTCAGGGAACTCCGCCGCACAGCTTATGAAGCTGTCGATGCTGGACATGCTCCTCATGTCAATGATCCCATCAGTGCGAGTCGTCAGCAAGGGCACCATAGGGCCAGGAAGGGTTTCCATTTCTAGCTCTTCCTTTTGCTTTCCAGGTTGACTCGAGTCCTTTGTATTAAGGTTTGGCTGGGACTGCGTCTTTGCCATTTTGTTATACATGTCCTCTAGCTGTTGGACATTCAGGTGCTGGGGACTTGAAGATGACCTGGCTTTTTCTGGAGACCCTTGTTCCTTAGTTTCAAAAGATTTACTAGAGCTAGTTTCAGAGAGCGTTCTCTTGGTCCATTTCCATTTGCTGGGAGATAAATGATTGTCCTGAACTTTATCCTTTTTGGCTATGCTTTCTCCATTCTTTTCGACCACAATGTCCATGAGTTCTATACTACGGGCAAACGCATCCTTCATGTTCATGGAAACAATACTGCCATTCCTTTTTGCTCTTTCAAGAGCTTCCCTGCGTTTAATGGCTTTCTCCTGCCTCTTCTGCTCTTTATAGAACTCAGAGAAGTTATTGACAATAATTGGGATGGGAAGAGCGATCACCAGCACTCCAGCAATGCAACACAGTCCTCCTACTATTTTACCTAAAAGTGTTTTGGGGTAGATGTCTCCGTAGCCTACTGTTGTCATGGTGATTGTTGCCCACCAGAAAGAAGCTGGGATGCTCTTGAATTTTGTATCATCCTCGTCCTTTTCTGCAAAAAACACTAAACTGGAAAAGATCATAATGCCCATGGCCAAAAACAGGATGAGTAATCCAAGCTCATTGTAACTCCTCCTCAGCGTAAACCCCAAGGACTGTAAACCTGTTGAGTGCCGGGCAAGCTTTAGAATCCGGAGTATCCTCATAATCCGAAATATTTGGACCACTCGTCGTACATTTTGGAACTGAAGTACACTTTTGTTGGATTCTGTGAGGAAGATAGTGACATAGTACGGTAAGATAGCTAGCAAATCAATTGCATTCAGTGGGCCTTTGAAAAACTTCCATTTCTTAGGCGAGGATAGGAACCGCAAGAGGTATTCCATTGTAAACCATGCAATGCACACTGCTTCCACGTGGGCAAGTTGGGGATTATCTGTGGTCTGCCCAAATTCATCCACGCCTTGTAGTTCAGGAAGTGTGTTAAGGGACAAGGCAATTGTAGATAGTACAATAAACATGATGGAAATGATTGCCAAAATCTGGAAAGGAAAGAGAAAACAGTGAGTTCATCTCAGACTATATTATGCTGTCTGTCATTGCCATTAACAGATGGCTGTATTTCCACTTACACATTTCAAGACTACTTTTGCTCTTAGTACACAGAAGTCAGATAACTAATGTATCCTGAGGTGATTTTATCTTGGAAAGTGCTTTAGGTGGTGTCAGATACATAAAGGAGATAAAGCATCTACTTCAACTCATGTGCCTTCATCTCTGTGCAGTCAAGGAAAGCGTACCAAGCAGCCAGCATGCCAGGAGGGCTTGAAACAGTTCACAGCAGGAGCTTTTGATTAGCTACTAATTAGGTGCCCAACAAAGCCCATCTGGACAACAGGCTCTGAAATCTAAGCAAGAAGGAATGCAATAGTGACTTCAAGATTTGATCAGAGCAATGTCTTCCATTTAATGCATGGGTATGCCTGTAATTTTGGGTGCCTATGGCTCATTACAGAGTTGTGTGTACAGTTCTACTACACGTAAGTGGACACTCTTTTTTTAACGACTCATCTCTAACTTGAAATTTGACCTTTGTGAAATACATGAAAACTTAACCAACCTTTCTAAACCATTTTGAGCTACTCTGCATGTGACTGACCGGCTATCCTAGCTCCTCATTGCAATCTGGGAAAGAGCAAACTCATCCAGGCAAACGAAACTGTACAACGCTTGAGACAGTCAAGGCAGGGCAGGTTCAGCCACTGGAGGGTTCATCCATTATCAGAAACTAGCTCTTGGGCTAAAGAGTGCAGTGAGAGGAGAAGGGTCTCCTGTGAGCAGCCTCTCTAAAACCCCACATAAATCTGATCAGATCCTGGGCCACCAACTCTACACAGAGCTGTAAAACATGAAGTACTAGATTGGTGGATATACATCTGTCCTTCCATACCTGTAGACATTAATGCTTTACGTTCCAGTTTTCTCTAATCACATCTTTTAAAGTCGTTTTGGGGATGTTTTAGAGCTGACAGACAACTTGAGGGTTGTTTTTTTCTGCTAGTGAATTCTTTCTCTAGTTTGTTAATTGGGTGGGATTATATCTAGTTTCTTAGGTTACTGCCAAATACAGCAAGGATTTCAAAATACACGTATATGTGACTAATGTTTTATGTATTCATTTCAGTGTAAGCAGGTCCCTTATGCTTGCTTTTCTCCTGCTTGATAGAAAAGCAGCATGAAATCAATTGCAACGTATGTGCCGGATGACTAGATACACAATATTAAGCAACGAATTAAAAAACATATGACAAGAGTTCTGCATCATGAATTGCAAATCTGTCACACTCCTTCCTTGCCAATATAGCTAGATTCTAGGTCTCCTCACAGTGACCTTACTCAGCCAGCCTCACACTACCAGAATACCCACAGTTACCACTTGGGGCACTGGAGAAACAAACTCTTGCAGGATTTCTTTTCAGCCAAGCCCAATACAGACGTCCTAACAGCCAGGAAATATCTGAATATAAACACTACAATGGAACAAGCCTTGCTGCAGTAGGAGAAACATCCACTACAGTTCAGAAACACTGTGGTCTTCTCAAGAAGAGCATCACCTTTCCTCCAAAGCTGAAAAGCAGAAATGGTCTACAAAGGCTGGAAGCTTCACTTGAATGTAATTCATGTGCCAAGCTTAAGCTATGGCTCTAGAAGAAAAGCCATTTATCTTCAAAAAATCCAAAGGGTTTCAATTTTGAAATTTTGATTTTAACAAGTGCTTTAAAATCCGCTTTCTGTTAGGAAAATATCTCCTTCCAAGTCAATGTAATAAAATCATTTACCTTTTAACTCACTAAAATGGACTGTATAACTTTGATAGGTACATGACACTGCAGGAGTAGTAATTTAATCTGGAGATTGAGATTTGACTAGAACCAAAAATTATCTCCATTAAACACTCTGCTTTCATTGTCTAAATTGGATTAAATGGAAGAGATGAATGGTGTAAATGGCCTGCTATGCAATGCTCTAGTACTGGGAAATCTAGAATAGCCTCACTTTCAGTTACTAAATTGTTGCCAGGAAAGATGCTGGGAAGATTCCTTCTCCTTTCTAAACAGGTTGCATAAAAGAATGTTTGTTGTTCCTGTGCTGTGCACCCTCACAGTGCTAGTGAGCCTCTTCCTTCCTCCCCACTCCCTTCCTCTTCCATGAATTTGCTGCTGAAGTACAAACAGCCCCACAACAACTTGTGCCATGGGGCATTTGCCTTTTTGAGAGACTTCTCAGGTGAATGAACCAAAGCAGCTATGGGAAAGACTTTGAGGTTGCAAAAAAGTAAGAGGATGAGCTAAGGGATGAAGAGAAGCAGAGCAGGATGCAGGGAAAAGTGCTTGAACTGATGGTTTCAGACTCGAGAGAATAAAATCTAAGTCAAGTGTGTTATGGTGAAATGGGGAGAAATTTAGATAACTACTTCTGCATTGTTGTTTCCTTCAAAAGACCATCTCCCAGAAGCTGGGAATCTTGGTTTCCTTTCCTAGAAGTCTCTTTTAGTGATTTTTCTGCCATTTCTTTGTTTGCCACCCAACGTTTCTGAAGGTGTTTGGGATGTTTTCAATGGTAATTTCAAATTGTTTCTTGGCTTTATCTCTGCCCACTATATGCAGAAGGGCTTATCTGTAGACTTAGATGTACCTCGTGTGTTTTATCTCCTTCACTTTCAGTGTAAATATTAAACACTCCATCTTTATTCAGTAGATGGCATCCAGCAGCAGTAATTGGTGTCAAACCTTCTGTTTCCTTTGATACAGCTTCCTGCTTTGAAGATCAAGGCAATGCCGGATGAACATCAATCTGAAAACTAGGAGATCTGAGGGTAAAATTTGGGTTTGGTTTCGCAGATTTAGCCACAGAGCTGAGCAATAAACAGAAAGAGACATTTATCATTTCTCCTGCAAGTTGCAGCAAGATGTCACTTCTGCTTCTAAGATACAGATTTTCCCCCTTATTGGTCTACTGCAATCATACATCTTCAGGAACCTTGTCAGGCTAAGAACAACTTCTCAGTGTGAGTTGACTGTCCTCAGGTATTGAAAGCACTTTTAAGTTGGAAAATATAAAAACCTGGGAGATGGAATATCTCCAGCAGGGTTTATAGGATCCTTCTCTAAAGGAGGTGCGACCTTGTCCTGATAGCATCCACCATCCAGCAAAAAAAACCCAAGGGGCAGTTGTCCACAGAAAACTGGATCTAGTTGCTGTTGTCAGGCATTAGCACTGCATTCAGTGGCACAGTGCTCTATCCCAATGTATTTACTGTCTGGGATTTCAGATTATAGAAATCACTATCTGTCTGTTTAATAAGGTTTCCTATCTTGGCCATACTGAAACTCTAGCTTGGCAGCTTTTGTGTTTGCCACTGTCAGTAATGAGACAGAAAGATGAAGGAAAGACATTTATACCACCAAGAATGCTTCTAGAGATGCTCTGTGTGGCAGGCAGCCTTTTCATTTGATTCCTGGCCTTTCCTCCTTCCCTTCCTCTTCCAGGTTTACTTCTGTTTAACAAGAAAAGCCAATGGGACAAACGTGGACTT
The DNA here is from genome assembly GCA_026283785.1 of Coracopsis vasa. Classification (NCBI taxonomy): domain Eukaryota; kingdom Metazoa; phylum Chordata; class Aves; order Psittaciformes; family Psittacidae; genus Coracopsis; species Coracopsis vasa. The sequence continues at coordinate 21,950 of JANHGB010054124.1, forward strand.
GAGCAAGAGCAATCCCTCTACAGTGAATGAGGCTCCAACTGTTAAGGTAAGCAACCTCTGGAAAAATTGCCTATTGTCCCTACTCCAGAGCACTGACCCAAACCCTGCTGCATCAGCTGCTAACTACTACTTGAAATGAAAACAACGGTGAGGAGAGGATGCCCCATGTCTGCAGTAGGTCCTACAAAACACAGAGCTCAAACAATGGAAAAACTTGCAGTCTAAAATTTGGAGGCACAAAAGGCTGAAATGACTAGCCTGAGGACAGGCTACATCAGCGATCGAGGCAGGTGAGGGCATCCATGTACTTCTGGTGCCACATCCATGAGAGCTGTTCTTCACTGTGCATGGGCTTCATTGGAACTAATGACAGGAGCTCCGAGAGAACAAGTCCTACAGGGCACATATCCACAACAAAGCGTCACAGATGTCCTTCAGCCGCCGATAAAGCTGATAGGTTTTAAGACTAGTTGCACAACTTTCAGACCATTTCTGCCAACAGAATGCATGGGGCAAGCTGTGTAGTTCCCTTCCTCTTTGCTCCTGTATTTACTCTTACATTTCACCTGGAGCAACGCACCATAAACTGTGAAATTCCCCATCAGGTACTTATCTCAGTGACTTGCAGAGGGTGTTGGATGGTCTCCTAATGACAGCACTGGCTTGTAGTGCAAGCCTCAGTATGTATGGGCAGGATTCCAGAGAAAGATTTCTCCTTTACTGAATTGACTGTTCCACAAAGATTTTTATTGAGTTGAATCTCTGGATTGCTGCTGAGGTTCTTTTGTGAAAGCTAACTAAGCCAAGGACAGGGGGGGAAGGTTTTGAATGAATTTAAAGCAATTGCCTTGAAGTGATTAGCATGATTGTACACACATGATGGTTATTACACATGCAAATGAGACAAGCAAGCTGATTATGTGCGTAAGTGCAGCTAGTCCGTGTGCAACTGCTGCTTTCTGAGGCAGGGTGGATGTGCCATGCTTGCAAGCCATTAATCCCCACCTCCTCCAAAATACCCCCCAAAATGAGGCAGGCAACCTCTAGTGGACACCTTTCAGGAGATATCCACTTGCACAGGGCCTGATCCTGCTTGCTGTGTGATGCCCCAGGGATTCATCCTTTGTCTTGGATGTCTGTGCTCATCCCTGGGGGGAACAGGGCTCCCATAAAGAAGCCAGTCTGTCCAGAAATTTCCCATCAGTCTGTTGAGCTTGTGGTAGCAGCAGCTTGTGGGCAGCAAAACGGTGTATGCCACCCCCCAGACAGCACAGAGCAGGTAAGCTTTAGGCAGCAGGAGCTAACATTTAGGTTTGGTGATATTTATCGCTTGATTGTCTGATCTTTGCACTGCTAAAGACCTTAACTAAGGTCAAGGCATAAGACCAGAGACTTTCAAGGCCATTAAAATTAATGAGAATTGGCTGTACAAATCCCATAGATGGCTCTAAAATCCCAGTGTAAGCATCTGAGATCTCTCTGCACATGGCAACGTGCCCTATACTTTTTCTGTCTTCATACTCAGTAATGAAGCTGATATAGCAAGGAGAAGGGGTGGTGCGTGGGAGAGAGTAGGAGGGTGTTTGAATATAGATTCAATATTCTTGGAAATACGATGAGGAAATTGTTATGTAATCAAGAAGTTCAATAATGGTTTTGTCTAATGCGCTTTTTTAGCTCCATCGAGGCCTGCAGATTAAACTTGGCATCAGGAGCAGGTTTCATTCATATGCTCCGTTTATCAAGGGATTTTTCCTGCAGCCTCCCTACTTCCCCAAGCAAACAATATACTTTGGGTCAGACTGTCCAGCTCCATCCTGCCATGCCTATGCCAGGCTCTGTCTCCCCAGGTTCTGAGAAATGGAGAGCACAGTGTATTTTGAGCATTATCCCACGTGCTCCACAGTGCAGAACCATATGGAGAGCTCCTTAATCTCCTCCCTGCTTCGTTCTGCATGGGAATAACGTCTCCTGTTCATGGCAGCTATACATGTCTATGATATTTATTGATGGGGATTTGTTTTAGGAAACATCTCTTCACTAGAAAATGCCTATTTATTCGTTAACTGAGACTGTTAACGAATAAATAGGCACAGAACATGGTCACTTCTGATGTCATGATTCTGATCATGGGGCTTGCAGGATGTTATTGCTAGAAAATGCTGAGGCCATAACAAAAGGTAACACTTGCATCTTGGATCACGACAAGAGGCTGGGGTCAAACCTGGCGATAGGGTTGCAAGGGAAATACATAGAGCCTTTAATCTGCTTTTTCATGTGAAAGGATGCTAAGATACAATGTAAGACCTTGAATATCCAAACCCCTTAAGTCTCACTGATTCCTGTGAAGTAGAAAACAATGCAAAGGGTTTTACCTGGTCTAGCACTTTCATGCTACTTCTGCATCCTTCCCCAAGGGGGTTCCTGAGACCCATTTGCACCAGATCTGTGCTCTGGAGGCGTAGGACCTCACACACACCAGGTCACTCACATCACTGTGGTGCCCTCTGTGACTGTGCCCACAGCCCTTGAGAATGTAAATTCCTACGCTCTTCTGTAAGTATTACATAGCATAATTACATTAAAACAAAGTTAAGATAAACCCATTTATGTTTTTCTTTGGAAATACACAAGACCTTAATTTTGCCACTGCCTGGAAAAGCCCAGAGTGAGCAATGGTTAATTATTTTATTTCAGTTATAGCTGTAATAATTTTATCTGCTGAGAGTGTAAGTCTCTTTGGTTTAAAAGGGGATACAATACTTCTGCTGATTATATGTCAAAGCTTCCTTTGCCTACAGGCACTCAAAGAGCTGTAGCTACAACTGCTGCTGACTAAGCTCAAGTGGGAAGAAAAGTAGCCTTCAGGCATGGCTGCCTGTAAATTCCTTAATGCTCCTAAGAACATGTTTAGTTGTTAGAGAGCTATCAAGCCCCATTAAATGATAAATAGTGTCAGTCTTCCTTCAGAGCAAAGCCCAGATGCAAATAGTGCAATGGAGAGGAAAATGATAGATGAATGAAAATAATTGAACAGGCAAACTTCAAAGCCATTCACTGGCTTTAGACATCAGTGCAGTGATAGTGCTCAAGACAGGATTGAAAGGGGAGCATCTGCCCTATTGCTGCTGCTGCTAGCATGGAGAAAATCAAAGAAGAAAACAAATGGATGGCACATTGAAGTTCAAGTCTCCCATTTTAATCCTGGCCTTGCCTTCTGCCCAGGAAGACTGCAACCCCAGCAAGCAGCACTACTACAAGCAGTGCTTGTATCCAGCCCCAATAGCACCAGACAGACCCAAACTGTTTGCGTGTCCTCCCTGCACGTCCATGCAAACAGACCTTATGTCATCCTCAAGCCATGGAGCATGTTCTGCTCATGCCTTGCACATCAGAAGGTGATATATGCTCCCAAGGAAGGCTCCAGCCACACCAGCACCCATTCTCAGCACCTCCCCACCAGCCTGACCCTCACAAGCACTTCTACCTTCACCCATCCTAGCCCTCTTGCCTGACGCATTATGTCTTCATCCTGCTTGCACTTTCCCATCCTTTATGCCATGCAATATGCTGGTCTTGGAACACAGAAGTTGGAATGGCAGTGTGGTATTGCACAGCCTGATCTTTCCCTGGAAGACAACTAAAGAGCCAGACCCTAATGGTGAACCCCCCCAATACAACACACAGAACATCCCACCTGCTCTTCAACTCCCTGCACTACAGCAAGTCATAAGCTGTTATTCACCCAGGCTCCAGACCACCTACCCAGTCAAAACCCTCCTTCCAGCTCGGTGCTCCCTTTCAGGTACATCTCCTATTCCTGCCACCCACCTTGCATCCAAGTGGACAATGGTTTGGATTCAGAAAAATTAAAAATGAGGAATTAGTGCCTGAACCCTCAGCACTGGGAACGGCTCCTCAAGATGCTTTCCTGATTTTACCCTGCACCAGGCAAAGACAGCGCTCGTGATTGACTCCCACTGTCCCAAGCAGTCTGCTCAGCCTCAGACGCTATTTACAGGGGATGCTGAGCTTGAAGTGATGGTGTTTGCCAGAGCAGTGGTGGGAGGGGTTTTTTTTAAGTGGTTAAATTCAATCAGGAATGTGCCAAGATAGCATGAAATCAACCAAATGTAATTAAGTAAAATCTATTAGCTTGATTGCTAAACCAGTCTTCCTCTCATGAATATGCATGAGAATAATTGATATTAATTCTTTTCAAACCTGAGGCACCTTAGTCCTGCACCTTATAGTGTGGATTGTTTTGGAAGACTGAACCAGTTCCATTGCTGCTTTCTCACCAAAAGATATAGTGAATTCTGCTGCAGGGAGATTTACCGACTCACTGATACCATACAGGGCTGCCACATAGAGAGGAAATTAGAACAGAGCTCAAGTGATGTTTTGTCTGCAAAATTGGTGACCTGTTTAACATTTGTTCCAGAAATGTGTTAGCAGAAGTGGCAAATCCGGTTACCAACATCAGTCACACTAATGACATTATGAAGCCTGCAGGAACAGTAAATCCCGATGGATAGAAAGGCAGTGGCAATATCCTCTACCTGTTTAATGTTTGACGCTAGCATGGTCCTGTTGCCCAAGTGTCTGAGCATTTAAGGAGGCTGTTCCTAAGGGCCAGTTTTGGTTATTTGGACTGCTGCACCTCAGCTCCTCCTGTAGGTCATGGGGGACTTCTCCATCAGGTTTCAGAGCGGATTTTTCCATTCATGCTTGGAACAAGGGCACAAAATTTAGGCTGAGGCATCTGTGATGCCTCACAAGCTGGAGGAGATGTACTCCTTTAGGGAGACAAATCCTTCTATGCCATGGATGCAGCCTTTGCTCAGGGTGCACAGCCCCAGGCTTCCATACACTGATGTAAGAGTACCTTTGGTGGCATATCTTGCACTGATGGGAAAGGTTCCCACAAGGAATTTTGGCTGTTGATTGTTTATTCCTTGCAAGTAGCCTGCAAAGAAGTTGAATATTAGCACCCCTCTTCTTGCAAGAGACATACGAAGCCTGTGGGTGGCGAGAAACATCTCTGTAGGACCCCTCCAAGCTCTCAGCACCTTCCCTAGTTCTTAGTCCTTTATTCTGCTAAAACCTCTTGTTTTCCTGATCAGCTTCTCTGCTCTCCATCATGCCCACACTTATCTTTGTGTTTGGCAGGCAGACCTTGTATCAGGCAGAAGGGCTTTGATGCAGGGACACATCCACTCTTCCCAAGCCTGGGTTCCCAAGGCTTTTCTCTAACGACAGCAGAGCCCTTGGTAAGGGCTTTGGCACAAAGTGAATGAAGTGTTTTAATCTCAAGCACAGATGGTTCTTCCCTTTGTAAGCACTAAACACTGGATTAGATATCACATATTTAATAAATAGCAACAACTGTATACAAACTGTGTGCAAAAGCAGCTAAAAGCTAATCCTTGGCAATTAATCATTCCCAGTAGTATGAGGCCATAGCAAGTGGTAAGTAGAGACAGTGGATAGCAAATGTGTTTGAACACAAAAAGCATTTCAACAAGAGAGCTTCATCTCAGCTGAGTAGGAAACAATTGTGATGCACTGTAGTTATAAATACAGAGGATGAAACTGAAGTGTGCAGAAGTACACTTGGTTATTTGTTGGGGCTTGGGAAAGGGGTTGTGTGGTTTGGTTTTGTTTTTCTTTTTTATCAGAGAATAGTTAGGGTTCGAAAGGACTTTAAGACCATTTTTGAACTCTATTGAGCTTGGAAAACAGATCTAACTCCTTGAAGTGTCAGCTGGCAGTCTGGGAACACTCAATCCCATGCTTACCGACTTCTGGACATTGACACAACAGTAAGCCTTTTCAAACCACATGAAATAAACACCTACTCTGGATAGCCCCTGGCTTTCTGATAGCTTCTAAATCTCTTATGATAGCCTTTCCTATGTTATTGCATGCTCCCAGCAGATAGTGTACAGTTAGGGCAGCAACCAGATGCACATCACACAGTGCAGTCCCTTCCTTCTCTCTCCCTCTCCTCAACACAGACCTCAGAGATCACCCCACTACTATCAGCAGCAGAGACTCATTTATGCTGCCGTGGTACCCGAGAACTACATTTACAACAAGAAACTTACTTTTTCTTCACTATGGCTTTAGCAATGCTCAGGGGACTGCAGAAAACCAGCACTGAACAGAAAGAAGGAAAAAAATAAAGGAGAAAAAGGAAAAATAAAGCCACTCAGGCCCTTTTGATAGAAAGCAGAGCTGGGTTTGTGCTGCTTCTTTCAGGTTTGGGGCTTTTTTGTGGCTGTTTTACTGGGTTTTTTTGCCCTTAACCCTAATAGAAGTTACCTGAAACTGTTTGTAAAACGCAGCTGTGCTGCCTTTTAGTGAATGTTTATTAAAGAGAGGGGAGGAGGCAAGGCTTCCTGTAAATGGCAGCTGAGCAGCGCCGCATCGTACTGTAATCCCCATACAGAATGGCAAAGACCAGCACTGAAGATTAAAGGAAATGACACTTTACTGGGTTTCAGTGCATTTTGCAGTTGCCTTTTTTTAAATCTGGGGTTTCTGTGTTAATATAGGATGAGACCACGCTATAGACTGGCTGGCAGAAATTAATCTTGTCACGAACGTACTTCTCTGAAAGGCTGAGCCTTCCTGAGCTCTTAATTTGAGCTGATTTGACTGTCTCATTATCATAGCAGCAGATTCTGGAATAGCAAAGTTGAACCTTACTTGAACTTGCTGGCTAAATTAGCACTGTTTTTCTTTCTCCTCCCCACCTCCATCCATGAATAATAATACCCAGTATCAGCTTTTTTTTATCCTACCGAGGCCTCCTAGTAACTGTTTGCTAAACAAACACATGCTAACATGGCGCGCTGGGGGAGAAGCATGTAAAAGAGCCTGAGTTTTGCTTGCCAAAGATAGAACTTGTCATTCCAGGGAAATGTGCGGTTTTGATGTCCTGGGAAACTTGGGATTTTCTGTCAGGCTCATGGTCCCGTTATCTCGCCCATCAAACAGGCTGTGAGTATGGCAGCTTTGGGGTTTGCAAAACACATACTGTGTGTGGACAGGAGCCAGGGCACTTCTCTTCTGTGTTTCTGTTCTGAAATCTCACTGCAGTTCAGCTGAACAGTCCTTGTCTGGGCACACTGTTTTTCTCTCGGAGCACGGCTCGCCTTGACTCATCCTGCTGTGATTCCCAAGTCACTGCAGGGAAGCAGCTCTAGTGTTGTTTGGATGTTTCAATTAAGGCTCTTCTTGGCCACTAGAAAACAACCTGTCCCTCTAAACACACATCTGAGTCCTGTGTGCCATGCTCCACACAGCGAAGGCATCCATCCCTTCCACCTGCAATAACTTTCTTTGGAAAGAGAGAGCAGGTCTGCAGAGGCCATGCCCTGGGAAGAGACTGTGCAATCCAGTGCAAGGTCAGCCCAAAGCCACCCTGCGGGTTCCTTTAGCTGCTGGATAAAGCTCTGTCTCCAATCAGATTGCATTATCCCTAACGAGCTCTGGCAGATGCTTCAGCTCTCTGCTCTTCCATCAAGACAAACTGGTAAGACCCACCTTCCGAGGGCAGCGCTTAACCCTTTCCATTGGGAAATGAGACACAGAAGAAGCCTAGCACAGGGAGAAACCCACTGCTGAGTGGGAAAAAACAAATCCAGTCTAAACTGGGAGTCATTTAAAGAAGGCAAAATACTAAGGAAGAAAAAAAACCACCTCAGCATGGCAGGGAAATAAGTTTATAGGAATTGTCAAGGGATCTAGGAATAACCTAGATTCAATGGCTGCAATCTGGCACAGATGTGAATGAGAGTCCCCAGCAGCTGAGGGCATTACATGGAATGAGCTGGCAATTCCCAAGGCAGTCCTGAAGGGCCAGGCTCATCAGAGGAGCTAATATTGGCTTATTGTTTTCCTTTCTTTCTCTGAGAGGAAAGCGCATCCTAAGAGTAGCAATACCGGAGCTATGTGTCCCAATTAACCTGCTGCAGGTAGGGTCAGTCTGCTCCTTCCTGCATCCCTGTCAGAGAGCACAAAGCATGACTGTTCCCATGGCCACTGTCCCCTGGAAAGAGGGAGGAAGGAAAAGAGGTGCTGATCTATTTAAGTGATAGCTCTGCTTTATGGTGCTGCCCTTTCCGCAGCCTGGCCGGATGGTCTTTTTGCTTCTTCTCTCATTTCTCTGGCGATTGATTGCTCACTGCCAGGGGGTATTATTGGCTTCAAAAGCTTCATTTTCTGGTTCCTGAACTGCTCATCTCCTGGCTCATTGCTGCTACTGGAGGTCAGATCCAAGTCCCGTTGACATTAGGTCATTTTGGGTTTGACCTTGAGAGCTTCCTTTGCTCATCCCATCACATGAAAAACCCCTTTGATCATTTCAGACACACATTTCTTAAAAGAACATGAACAATTCCAGTGGCAAGAGATGATTCAATTATTTCAGTGACAGCAAGAAAAAAGCTGGAACCACAGTGTTCCCAGCCAGGTTTAAAGAATGCTGCAGTCTGGTGGTATTCCTGCTCGCTGCAGAGCTCGGGGGCTGCAGCAGCATCCTGGCATCCTGCACACCCCAAAAACTTGCTTCATTTCTGTAAACCAACAGCAATTGCACTCTGGTCCCAACTTTTGCTGTGGGTGAATTCATGAGTTGCAGTTGTATGACTTGCATGGAAACTGCAGCCTGTTGCTGAGGGGTTTCCACCTGGACTGGAAATTCCCAAACTAACTTTGAGCGAGCGGCCACTGAAAGCACAAGGCAGAAGAAAGGATGTGGTGAATCCTGAGGTTCCAAACTGTGCTGTTCAACTTCCCGCTGCCCGGCTGGGAAACCATGGAGAAGGTGCAGTGGTAAAAATGCCTTACAGAAAACAATTGTTTTCTTAACAGCTCATACATTGCTCCCTGCAATATTCCAGAGAATCAGCTTGTTCTCTGCAGAGTTTTCCTAGCAAGCTCTTATGAGATGCAAACCTTTGATGTGAGATTTCCACTGTCTCCTGGGCAGAAACACCTTTACAAGATTACTTCAGATTTATGGGTAGTTGGTGGACTTGGTGAGGAAATGGTTACTTAGAGCATGAGATCAGCAGGGCAAGGAGCAGGCACTTCCCCTGGGAAGGCAGGGAGCTGGGGTGAATGAGCTGGATGTGGAGCTGCTACTACTGTGGCTAAGCTTGACTGAAGGTGCGTGTCTTTGGGCCTGTCACTGGGTTAACTCATTTCCTCTACGGCTTTGCACCTTTGCAGGAGGAATAAATAATGCTGTGTTCTGCATGGTTTCATCCTGTGCCACTGTGAATGTGTCAGTGCAAGCTCCCAGCCAGAAGCTGTTAACAGGAGCCCCCAGCAAGCCAGGCTTGTGCTGACCATATCTGTGGCCCCATGGAAAGTATAGGTGAGGTACACACTGTGGGCAGCTGGACATAAACAGCAGCATCCCCAGTTTAGGATCAGAGGTCACAGGTGCCAGCTCAGGGAAAACACTGAGTGGGACTTAAGCAAGGAGAGAGGCTGTTCACCCATGGGACACAGGCAGGGACAGGCTGTGAGATGGTGTTCTGGGGAAGGGCTGAAGAAGTCAAAATTGTTCTTATTTATGAACTTCTTCAATGAAGCTTTTGAAACTCGTCACTTATGGAACATTCGGTTTAAAGGCAGAAGATAACAGTGGTTCAGGGTTAAAGAGGTCAAAAGGAAAAGTCTTGACAAAAATAGTTTAAAATCAAAATATAATGGAAACATGAAAATAATAAAAAAGCTTTGTTTCATACTCTTCTGTAATGCAGGCAGCTTCTGTGCATTTTGCAGTGCTCATGTGGTGAGTCCCCACTCATCATCTCTTTATCTCCATGTACAGTGACATGTCTGCAAGTGAGAGGCAGTTACAGGATCCTGCTTCTGACCTAGTGGCAGAAATCCCTTGCTTCAACAGGGCACTGTTTCACCAAGGGTCTTTCCTTCCATTCTATTTGCTACCATACAGTACGGGATAGAGGGATGAAGTCCTTTTCTTACCAAAAAGGATGCAAACACTGGGTCCTGCACTTGCTACCCTGGTGGAGCAGTTGCTGCCTGCCCAGTCATGCTCTTGCCCCACAAAGGGAGGCTTGAAAGTTTAAACCCATTTGAATTCTGGCTTTGGGCAAGTTGGATGCCAAACCAGACAAAAATGGGGCATTCTGGATGAACCCCTGCTCCTGGAAATGTGAAAAGTTACTCAGGCTGTATTAAAGGCACATTGAAGGGATGACACTATTGGAAACCAAACGAACAGTTGTGAATACTTTGTCAGCGGGGCAGGAGGGGAAGGGATAGCTCCTATTTAAAGATGCCTTGATCAAATTCAGCCCCTTCTACACCTCTAGATTTTGCTCTATAATCCAGTTAAACCACTAAGCTGACAAAGACCCCAGTTACCAAAGGGAGAGACAACGAAGATACAAAGGAAGAAAACTGGCTGGCATTGCAGCCATGGGTCTGGATAATTTCACTGCCCCGTGGGGGAGCCCTGAGATGCCGACAGTTTACCTTTCAAACCTCTCAAATAAAACAACTCTTGAAAATTGCTAAAATATTATCAACACAAACAGCAACACAGCAGCAGGGGCTCTTTGTCAAAGTGAAGGCAAAGGCCGCGTCTGCCCTTGCTGCCAGCAGCAGCATCTGACTGCCATGCTGAGAGGGTTTTCCTCCATGCACACCCGGGTGCAGGATGTTGGACCCCCCTCCCTTGCACCATCACACTGGCATCGGTGGGAGATTGTCAGCCTGGCTCATGCACTGAGAGTGTGACCATTGCAGCCTGAGTAAAACTCGCTTAACAGAGGGTCTTCAAAGACTGCACTGTGTGATGCAATGGACCTCCACCTCTTAGTTCTGTCTGCTGCAAAACCTCCTCTTTCTACGTCAAATCACGATTCTCAAAGAAATGAGCCTGAAACTAGTGTGGGACCATGCTCAGTTCCTATGAAAGGCAGCCTGAAGTCTGGAGTGCCTTTTGTAGGGCTCACTTGTAACTTCCAAGACTTCTCCCTCCAGCTTTGGATACTCAGAGGAGCCCAGGTGGGATGTTCTATCCCCCTTCCCAAGTTGCTGTTTGCAGAAAACAATTGCAGCCAATCTCCCTCTATATGAAGATGGTGGAAAACATGGAAGGAATGCGAGATTTGGAGGGAGCTATATGGTTACTCAAAAAAAATAACGAGTATAAATTAAAGAAATATAAAAATATATATTAAATAAAATTCTGTTGACAAAAAAACATAACAAATCACCAACTGCAATTGCAGTGTCTGCTGCTTGGAAATCAGGCTCTAGCTGATGTTATTTTGGGGTATTTAAGCCAGACTCTTGCTGTCACCAGCTCAATGTTCTTGGCTTAGTTGCTGCTTCTTTATTTTATTATTCTGAAGAAAATAAGTCAATCAGTGTTCTTTCTTTGGCAGAGGAGCAGTTGTGTGAGAACCAAATTGAAGGGCTCCGGCTCAACGCTCGAGTCCCTTCCTCCTGCTACAGTCAGGTGCAATGTCACCAGGATTTCCCTCCCAAAACGCAGGGGGTTTATGGGCTCTAAGGGTATATCCCTGCATTAAGCACCTGTGCTGAGCTCCAGGCCTATGGCCAAATCCTGCCAAATGGGTTGCACATCCTGGATGTGAGGTTGGGACCAGGAGAAAGGGGTGCGCTCAAGCGAGTGTCTGTGCTTCCATCGCAGCTGGCTCTGGTCTACCCCATCCCTGCCTTCACAAGGGCCTGGACTTTAAGTAAAAAACCCAACCCTTGTTATATTGCCCAATCTAAAATCCTCCATAAGGGTCACCCTGTGCGTGTGCACAGTGCCAGTGAGCCTTTCCCCTGCCTCCACACAGCAGGGCACTGCTGCTCTGCATGCACAGATGTGCTTGGTGTAAATAGACCCCAGCGGCAGATGTGACTGTCCACTATAGCACAGGCTATGAACCAACCCGGCTTCAGCAAGCTGTTCTTAACATCACCTGGAAATAGTCCGACAGGGAGCCAGGCAGATCTCCTCCCTCCAAAAGGCTTTCTTTTAAGAGTTTATTAGTTGCCTGCTGCTATAGTAAAGGCTGGTGCTCTTACAGGCTCTTGCCTCCAAGCGCTTCTTAATTG
>JANHGB010054125.1:0-17078 GCA_026283785.1 Coracopsis vasa
GCTATCTCCAGTAATATTTAAACCTAGGCAGAGTAGCTTGTCTGATTCCTCTATATAGCTGTTAGTGAGAATTTCATAGGTTACAATTATTATGCCGGTTTCAGACAAGGATATGGTAAATCATACCCTAATAGTGCCTATTTTTCTTTCCTGACTATAAATCCTTAGTTGATTTTCAGATGTCAATGTCTAAACTACAGATTTTTAAAATTAGGCGATATCTATCTCTGCTACTTTCTAACTTGACTTAACAAAGAACTTCTCAGAGCATCTTTATATTGGCAGTACTCTTAAATATCATTGGAGTTCACCAGTTAAAATGGAGGTAAACAAATTAAGCCTTCTGTACAAATTGCTGCAATAGAATGTGAAGTCACTGACATATTTCTGGAGAACAACAGACCAGAGAACTGAAATAGCACCTGGTTCCACCTTTGAACATATGCAATGACTTGCATACAGCTCTTTGAAGAAAAAGTTTGAGTATGGTACTCCAACTTTGGAATGCACTTAGAGAAAAAAGATGTGTCATTATCAAGGAATAAGATTCTCAAGCAAAAGTATTGCTAGAATGTCTCCTCTATGGAATTACTGACAATTCACACAGAGAATTATTTTAGTACTGTTCTTCATGGGTTTTATTTCTGCCAAACAACTAGGGACACACTGCAGAAGGGCTATAGCCTATAACCTGGAATGAATTATTTGTCTTCCTTTTTGGCTGAAAGTGGCAAAAAGACCAACACTATTAGTACAGAATAAACAACACTGGACATTAACATTAATGATGTCAAAGTGTGAAAAAGTAGAAAGACACTATAGAAGCTCCATTTTGATGTGACAGCAAAATGAAGCAAGTGGTAAGTTGGTCCATTCCACTATTTATAACTGCAGGTGGACAGGATGCAATGGCAGAAATGGTGCAAATTTAGCTTCAACAATGGAACACTTTGGGCTTGTGCCTTTCAGTAGAACCTACATGCGTAACAGAGCTCAAAGAAGATTTTAACAACAACTTATGCAATTAAGAAAACATCACAAGTCATGGTTTAATCCCTCACATAAGGCAGAGTGTATCTGACATAGCTGCATCCTCAGTTGCAGCTATACTGGAAATATGAGAAGTCAGCAAGAATTCTGGTGTGAGATTTGCGCATATGGTCATCGTAGGCACATGGATACACACTGTAAAGCTGGGAAGTGGAAGACAGTATGAAATGTCCTGACCAAACAAATGAACCTGGTAACTGGGTGGTGGAAAGATGCCAGACCATATGCAGGATGTTGGTAGTTTCTCTGTACTACACCTAATTCAGGAGTTCTCTATATCCCAGTGCATATAAAAACTTAAAATGAACTGACAGATCTGTGACTTTATGGATCTATGTGCTGCTTCTAGTTTTACAAGGTGAATGTATTAGAACTGTGGCAACAACAGAATGGCCCAGTCAGAGGAGCGAACAGCTTCTGTCTTTTTAGATACATAAAAATCTATTTCACCCTATTTCAGCTGTATCTTAAATTTGCTCTTAACTGTTAAATTCTTCTAACTTCCTGAGAAGAATAAGAAACAATTTGTCTCATAATTCAGAACATGCATGTCAAATTCTGGAAGGTTTTTTTTTTTACTGTTTGCATTGAAGATCAGAACTATATTTGCAGTTATAACTAGGACTAAATCCCGCAATATTTTTTTTAATCTGAGCCACTGTGACATTCATTTACTCAAATTTAAGTTTAATAAAAAGTATAATTTCTTGAGTAAATTCTGCTTACAGGAAACAGATGCTAATAATGCTATTATGTCAAAATAGCATTACTCAGACAAATTACCATGTAGAAGTTCCTGTATTTTCTGAGAAAGTAACATTTAAGTTTGATTCTCCATGGCTTTGGTATTTCTTACAGAGTATTTAAATTCACTTTTCAGTTGGTAATATTCAAATGCTACCATAAATTGAACAAAAGTAAAATTTTTACACAGCTGGATAAGCAGCAGAGTGTGAGGGAAGTATTCATAGCCAATACAGGAAAAATGAACATAGCAGAACACTGGTCAAATGTTCAGAAAATCTGAAGAATTTCAGATTGTCCAACAGCCAACAACTTCTTGTTTATATGTTTATTACTTTAACTGATGTTTACTTTAACTGTGTTTTTCTCACAAAAACATATAATTTAAAATATACATGCCAGTTCCATCTCATAATCATAAATAAGTTGCATTTTGCGGATGAAATTTTCCATTTTTGAGAGCAAAAATGTGTTTATATTTGACTTATATTAAATGATATTACTAAACCCTGTGTTACTATCATGGTCTCTAAGATTTAAAAAAAAAAACGCCAAAAAGCAAGCCCAAACCCCAAAAAACCTTGTTGAGTAGACATCACTGTTTAATATACAACTGTTTAATGTATACCACTGCGAATGGAAAGATAATTCTTTAAAGAATATACATGAAAACCAGTAAGGCATTCTGAATAATACAGCTCCAAGAAAATAATGAATGTACCCAGCTGTTAAGTCCTTCCTCTTCTTAAATTCATTACTATTTGGAATTCAAGTTTTATTAAAACTTGACAGCAACAAAACAGATAACAAAAATGAGAAATACTGCTTAGAAGCATATTTTTCCTTGTAAAAAATGAGCCAGAAACTTCTCTACACGCATTTAGCAATGTAAATGTCACTTTGTTTCTCCCAGCTTTAAACTGAGAATAGCTCCAGGGCTTACTTGTGATGCAGAAATGTCCCTGTAATCTACTCAGAAAACATGCAGAACATTAATAGAAACTAGAATCTTGGAACATAAACGTAGCATAAGAAAAATGATAATTACTCTGTGGCTTAACATTTAAAAAGAGAGCTAAGCTTTGTGCATCAGCATTTTTTTTTATTTTTTTTTTAATATAAAACAAGTTGCAGCACATAGATGAGCAGGAAGTCATTCACTTTAGAAACACAAATAGTTTTGACTTTATCGTGTACAATCTTTTACACAGAAAAGAGGGAAAAGAGGCAGAGCTAGAGACTGTTTGAAGGCATGTGTTACCAATCACTTCTTTTCAGTCGTGTCTTCCCAACCCCTGCAGATACCCCTTCCTTCCCCTCTCTCCCAACAAAGCAGTGTTCTCCTTTTATCCACTAAGCTTCCATCCCTGATTAAACACGTACTGCCCTCCCCCTTGTGACTCCAAAGCTTTTTATGAGCCTCTGAACTTCTCTCTACCTCTGTTTTTTGCAGACGGCAGCTGTTGCTACTCTCCAGGTTCCTAAATCCAACACATTGGCTTTCTGTCCTAGGCTACTTCTAGCCAATCTTCAGCATAACTTAATTACAGCTACTTTAAATAGTTTAAATTATGTCATACTTTAAAGTATGACTAATAATGAAACACTGAAAACTCATCTGGAATCCTCAAGGTATTGCTGAGAAGGAATGAAACTCTAGGCATAGAGAATGTGGCAAAGAGGGGCATTCACCAAGGGGAATACAAAAGAAAGATAAACATGAGAATATAGGAATAACTGGTGCAAGCACAGATACTTCAGGAGACCTTGCTTCTCCTCAAAAGAGGAAAAGAAGAATAAACGCATTTGTCTTTTCTTTCATTTTTGTGGGCCAGATAATGGGTAGCTGTTGAGAAGTATCAGGTATTTGTGTAGGATACTGACATGAGTATGTGCAAGCACAGAGACTGCTATATTCTCAGACACTGGAAACATAAAAATTTTGGAACAAGGTCACAGAATTGTGAATGCTTCTGATAATTCACATGGCCATGTTTAAAGTCTAACATTCATCAAGATTTATATAATCCTCAGGAACTTTAGCCTGATCATTTATAGAAGCTCTCTGAAAAATTCTTATAGCCATTAACAAACTATGCATATCCTAATAGAACTAATTAGTAGCTGTTCTTCCTGCTCAGTTACATTGACTCTCTTTAATCTTACATACCCTTAGAAAATACATTTGGCAACCATTTCTCAAAAACAAAAAAAGAAGTCAGATTTCTACATTTGAAAGATGAAGTAACTATTTTCTGTTCTTAACATCACTTTTCTGTCTCATTTGTTCTGTCTTTTTCTCTGTTCTGACTTATTACCAAATAATGCTGCCTTATGTTTATCTCCGTTCCTTGCTCCCCATCAGATCATCTGTTTTCTTGGACAAAATAAGCTACACTTCTAATCTCATTCACATAAGAGCTCCAGCCTGCTGTGAATTTTCTTCTCTCTTCCCAGAAAATATAATATAAAAAATATAAAATATTAATGCTATAGTTAAAAAAAAACCCCAAACATTAGATTTAAGAAACTCAGTACTTCGGAAAGTGCCTTTTTTCAGGAGACATGGATGAAAAAATTAATGTAAATATAAATTCTCAGAATGATGCAAGGTGAAAACATAATTTGTGAAACTACTTCCAAATTACAATCAGTTCATATGTAAGAAGATGACTTAGATAAAAGAGTTAATTTGTGTCTAGTTAGGAAAAATAAGCACTAAGGAGATTTGATTTTGGGGCATTTGAACTGAAACATGTAAGGGAAAAAGAATGGCTCTGATTAAGATACTGCATTAGGACACATGAACTCTTAATCTCTACCACAAACTCTTGGGAGTTTTGGGTAAACCACCATTTCTTTCATTGTGGTTGTTGCTTCTGCAAAACAGGAGTAATGACACTTTTCTGCTTGAAGTTGTGAGGGTAATATTTGTGAGGTATTTGGTTACTGTGGTGAAGGCCAGAGAAATATTCAGTTACTAAACAGGATTATTTTGACATATTGTTAAGAAACCATGAAAACCTGGAAGAGGGAAGAGATATGTGGTAGTAAAAGAAAAACATTACATTTGCTCATAAATTGTGAATTATACATCAGATTTGGAAAGCTTCTGACTTGCCAATTGGAAAATAAGTTCAACATAATAGCCACTTAGGCAATTAGCATTTTAATAGTAACCCGCTAGACTGTTTTCTGCATGAACAGCTTAGTAGAGGTTTTTATATTTTAATATGTTTTAAAAAGAATAGGAGCTTGCAATGGCTAACCTAAATGAATTTTAACCTCATCTAGTTGAAGATTCGTAACAATTCAGGTACACATTTAGATAGATTTAGCACTCACTTCAAGTGACACAACAGCTTACTGATATAAGCTAACTGGTTTTAAGTGAACAAATAGCAGTTAAACCCCATGTGTCTGTATCCATTTAGCTGATTGATATCAAATAGGTTTATTTAAACTACTTCTACATGTTTTCTACTTTGTCCCATAGCAGATAGCCAGAGCCCGGTTTCTGGTTGCTAGCTTCACTTGAAGAGCTTTGGCACAGTAACACGTGAAATGTGTCAATAGGGCAGGTGCCTAGTTCAGCAAGTTTACATTCTATCACTTGTATGCACAGCTGCTAATCTACCAAAAGTGCACAGATGTGTAAAGGAGATAAAATATCAGCACATTTTCATATTATTTTAACCAGTATAATATTCACGTGCTGATAACTGATCATGTCTGCATCAACAATTGTGTTCCAGGAAACTAATGAGTATCAGAAACAGCTTTAAGTTGCACTGTTTACGTCAAATTTTAGCCTTTTATTTCTTACTACAATCGTTTCACAATAGTAGTTTTACTTTCATGGATTAAGGATTACTGTAATCGCCACGCTGCACTGCACACAAGTGATTTCAAGCAGTTTAAAAAAAAGGTAGTGTAAATTAACTTGCTTATATTCATATAAACTGAAACTGATCTTAGCATTTAGAGGAATATCTATTTAAAGCCTTCTATTGATGTCTCTTACACCACTGTCTCATTTTTGTTTCTTTTCAAGCCTCCTAAAATATTTCTATTTAAAACAGAAGAAGAATGTCCCCATTTATTATACTTGCTGTTTCCCCCCCACCCCCAAGAACAATGGATTATCCACATTAAAAACATGAACAACAGTTTATTAATTTTCAAGATTTTAGAAGTCACTTTCTACACTCTGCACTTTGATTTGGAAAACTTAAAATAAATAGATATAATTGTGCATATTATTGGTTTTCTTTCTATGATACATCTGCATCTAAATACCAAAGAAGTAGTGCAATGCCATACATCAAAGCATAGCAAATTTACAACCTTTTAAATGTAACCTCAGAAAATGATTACTAAAACTTCTTGCCAAACATCTGAGTGCTGACAGGCTGCCCTTCCAGGTTTTCATCTGAAGTCTGCAAGCCAATGGATACATGTCTAAAATTGCACTTCTTATGTTCCAAAATACTAACAACTGCATCAAACATGAAAGGCAATGGAAGTGCCAAGATCACAGAGCCCACAGTAAATATTTCTTTTAGTGAAAGGCTGACTGTTGGAAGAGGCGAAAAATCCCCAAATGAGATAAAAGGAAACATGAATCAAGAATTTCAGCTAAAAAGATTTAGCAGATTCATCCCACTTAACTTAAGCACTTAGGAGAACTGCACTTTGGTGCCTTTAACTTACAGATTCCGATTATATGCACAAAAGGATAAAGTTTGGATGTAGATAAAAGATGGCACAGAAGTTTGGTGTGCTATACTGAACAGTTCTGGACACAAAATGCCCTCTTTTTCACAGGTAATACTGATATATAAATATTTTTACTTGCTCTTTTCAAACTGCTAACCTAACCGACAGCAATTCACCTTTGTGGTTTTCTTTTTTTGTCGAGTTAGGTTTCTGTCTAGTAATCTGAATGGTCCTAGTGCAGCATTAGAGATGTGCTGGAGCTGGTGCAAGAGGAGAAGAGAGAAGGAGAATCAGGAGCAAAGAGGTAAGGCAGTGTTAATAGGTATTGCATCAACTCCGGCACAATATATAAAGGAACATTATTTTTACTTGTGCTCCCCTGACTACATAAAGACACAAGGGCAACAAGGGTCCACATATGGGGGAAGTGCTGAAGTTAAGAGTGGGAAGAATCAGGACTACAGGTCTTTTCCTTTTTTTTTGGTGTGGTTTGGTTACCCGCAGTTAAAAGACAAGAGGGTCAAAAGTTCAAAAGTGCAAAGTTCAGTTGATTAAAAAGAGAACACAGACTCAAACAACAATTAAAAAAAATAATAAAAAAAAAATCTGGATTTGAAATATCCTTTTTTTTTTTTTTTAAAAAAAAAAAAAGAACACTGTTTACTAGAAGGTTATTGACGGGAGCCCCCATTGTTCCTCTAAACAATGTTTTATGCTCTTCTGATGGAGCTGGAAAAACAATTAAAACCCCTATTGGTTATCTTGACAAAACATATAAAATTTCTTAGTCTGAAACCAGCTGAAAAAATTTGGCTGTACTAGCTGCACTTGTTATCATGCGTTAAGGGCTTTACAAATGGCATCACAACACTGTGTACCCCAGTTCCTTCTGACAGCTCAAAGAGGGCAGCAGCACTATGAAGGCTTTAATATGAACCCCTAAGAAAATAATCCCAGCATGATCCTGGATACTGATCATTCACGATAATGCCACTGAACTCCGTCTAAAATTGTGAAGTTTACATTTACCCATATTATGATAAGAAATTTTGTTGTACCAGCCAATTCTCAATGACCTAACTGAAAAGCTATATTAAAAAGTTTCTCATATTCATTTACTAATTCAGGAAAAAAAAAAAAAAGGCAATAGCAGGCCAAGAAACAATTAGGAATTTGGGCCAAGAAAATAGCCTAAGGAAAGAAAAAAAAGGTTCAATTTTTCTCCTTCATGAATGGACCCAACCTTTTAAGGATGTGTATAGTCAGATGTCCAATTTTCACTGCAATTTCCCACAGCAAAATATAATAATCATCATCAAATTAGCTGTCTACATAATTTGAAATAATGAACTACTTTATTACATGAATAGCTAGTGTAATTTTTTCCTGTACTAAAAGAGCTTATGTAAGAGCCCTGTATAAATTCTTCTAAGATTCAGACTTTAAATATTAAAGTTTTTTCTACCAAAATTAAAATATGTGGAAAAGGGAGTAAGATTAAGCATGAATGCAAGTTCTTTATTTAGAAAGTATATAAAATGCTATAATTACCTCCAAAGCAAGCATTATGAATCCAGCTGATATCACAAGGAGATAAAAATGACAAAACCCTACCTCTCAAACTCTAGTATTTCATTAAAAAGAGTTGATACAGCCTGAGACCACACAGGCTGGAATACCTTAAGTCAAAACTGTGTATTTATTGAAACATGTCACTTTAAGACAGCACTAACTTTGTTTTGGAATTTTGCTTGTACTTTTAACATACCTAAACTTGATTTTATGTTAACTATGGATATCTTGGATTTATCTATTCAAGAATTCAATGTTTTTACTTGCA
Source organism: Coracopsis vasa (assembly GCA_026283785.1). Lineage (NCBI taxonomy): Eukaryota > Metazoa > Chordata > Aves > Psittaciformes > Psittacidae > Coracopsis > Coracopsis vasa. The sequence goes on from JANHGB010054125.1 coordinate 8,354, forward strand.
AACATGAGGGCAACAAGGTAATTCCTAAGAAGACATGACAGTTTAGTAAGTGCAATGACTAAACAAGACTGATTGTAATCAATGATAGCATGTACAGAACACATAAACCCGTAATTCATATTTCTCAAATTGCATAAATCTGTATTTAGAGACTGCATGTTACTTTTACTTAAAAGCACATACCTTGTCTAAATGAAGTTAAGTCTATGATTAGAAAATTTGAATGGGTTTTTTCTGTATTAGCAGGGATAGTTATTGGGAAATGGTGATGTTACCGCATATTTAACCTTTTCCTTAAGATGGCAAAAAAAAATTAGTTGAACACTACCTCACTGTAAACTAAGTTGTCTTATTGTGTACAAAGATTTCAATACATGAGGTAATTGCCTTTTCCAGAAATCCATAAACTGTAAAACTATTGGAAGAGGTCTGCATTAAAAGTAAAAAGCAAAAGGCTGCATTAGGAACAAACAGAAATGACAAATCTAAACCACACACACTAGCACTTGTTTTCGCACATTTTTCTAAACCAACTTTAGTTAATTTTTGTGTTTCTTAGGGTTGTTTTTGGTGCATTGTACAGGCATTTCGTAATTTTCTTCCCCCAAACACACAACTTCGAATATTTCTTTTTCAGTATTTATATCATTTTCTGCATAGTAGACTTTAAAAACTGTTATCACTGTTACACAGGTAAAACAATACGACTAATATGACTTATTATTAATACATGTAAAACCAATTTTGACAAAAGAGTAATAATTTTGGAAAAATTTGCTCAATTTCTTAACATCCAGTCTATGAGGAACATTCAAGATGTAGACTGTTTTAGACTTCATTATTTGTTTTCTTTTATATAAAGCCTGCCTCACTCAGCCTTGCTTGAGTTATTTGCCAGAATCTGAAAATTTTAAGTGGTCAAATGACACAACATGGGTATAGGCATTGGAAATAAGAGCTATCGAATGATTACTTCTGATCTACCCAGAGATGATCCTGTCGGGTCAATGACACTTGCAGGTTGGGGAAGCATGTTCAATTACTCTTTTCTGTATTTTAATCTCTATGCATGGAGCTTCACAAGCACTACTATTCAGAGATTTAAATGCAAAAAACTATTCTAGAAGGAAACTGCATCAGACAAACATCCAGTGCGATTCAGCATAGAAAGTAAACAACTGAAGAACTTTATTTCATTTTACTTTTAAGGTGATTGTTTCACATTTGAGATCTGCACTAATAGAACATAATTAATACAGTTTTACTTAAGGCTTGATTAGAGCCAGCTGTCAATGAAATTGGTTTGGTTTGGTTCTAGGAAAAAACAGTTTTGTAACTGGTCAGCAGAGACAAACTGGTTTGGACCATTACATGAGTTTTGGTTTCCTGATCTAAGAAAAGAATTTGGGGGAGTAGCAAGGAAAGGAGATGGAGAACAATTCTGAAGGTGGAGTGAAAGGTCTTGAAGAGGTGCATGGACAGTCAGTTTTCTATGGAAATACTGGCATTAGTATGAGTGATAATGCAGTCTCTGAAAGGATATTTTAGGGGAGTTGTAGAATCTCCTTCTACAATTCTTCTCTCTTCCCAGTCAGAAAATTGGAAGGACATATTCAGAGAACTATTGATATGACACTATGATGATCTTTCTGAATAGGTAACTGGTTATTTAGGTCCTATCACCGCCAATATATAACCTGTGCTGGTTTTCCTCGTATTCGTAAATTTTGATTCATTAATGTTGTATCTTCTCTGCAAATCCTTGTCAAATCATTTAGCAGCTCTAGGAGACCATTTAAGTGCTTCTCATGATCAGCTTTTGGATTTGTATCTTCAGTATTCTACAGCTTCAGCAACTTTCCATATTACTATTCACCCCTTTTCAGATCATTTGCGTATGGGACCCCTTCAGTAAACTTTATTTATTTCTATCCTTTGTTTCAGACATTTAATCTGCAGAAAGGTTTTCTCTCATACATGTTAGTCTCTTAAGATTGCTTAGAGAGAAACCTTGACAAAAGCCTTTTAGGAATCCCCATATGGAGCATTTATGTCTAAATGGCAAGATTTTGCATACTTTCAGATTTGAGAGTGCATTATGGTAGCATCTCGACTCCTTGCTTGGATGAAACACATGCAAGTACATAAAGAAGTATCCTGACTTTTGTCTGGATGAAACCTGTGTGATTACCATCCTATTTCCTCTTCCCAAATCCTATTTTGGAGTTGAAAAGAAACTCAGATAGGTGTACTGGAAATGAATTGTACAATGCTTTGTGCAGGTTTTTGAACTCAATAACTGGGGAGAAGGAAGAGATCTGGGCCATACCGTGGCACGTGCAGGCCTTGCAGGTTACATGTGTTATTAATTTCACTACTTTTACCTAAATACTCATTAAATGCTTGCAAATGCTGAATACTTTGCAAGGCATATCTGTTGTATGCATAAGAAAAGAAAGAACAGTGAGACTAAGTCATCAAAAAGAATTCAGCAACTGAGAGTGTAACTCAGAGCACAACTGAGAGCCTCCTGAGTGCCTGACAGACATGATTACCTCTGTTGCTGAAAGCAACACAGACAAAACCCCAAGAAATCAAACCAAAGTAAACCAACTTTTTCCCATGGTTTAAGACAGAGGAAAGAAAAAACAACCACTGATGGCAGTAATGCTAAACCAGGAAGATTACCTCACGGTGATTTAGAAGTCTCTCCAAATCTGTTGCCATTTGATTCTTGACACGCAGCAAAGCTGTCTTTTCTTTATTTAAAAGACTGGGAGAAAGAGGATAGGAAATGCAGTAATAGCAGCAGATAATCTCTTTTAATCTTGTATTCTGGTTGAAACATGCATTTTCTAAAGCTAAATACTGGCAACGAGGAAAATCTGCTCACGTAATTGTATCAAATGATCCTTCTCTATGTTCAAGCATTGGAATTTTTCTAAATAGGCCTGAATGTACTGATACATACAAAATCTTACTTTAGTTGAACAGAAATACTATTCAAAATCTTCATAAAATATGGGGGTGAGGGTAGTGTTGATTCTCTGAAGGTTAATTTAAATTATCAGAATCTTCTATCTTGGTTTCTTCTATGCAAAATGAACTCATTTTATAAGCAAAGTAAGGCTCCATATATCTACACTTCTATATCAAAATGTGCGTTTCTTTGTTGTATGCATCACTAGTAGCCGCACACACTATTCTCTCAGTATCACCTCTTTTTATACTACTGTATTGAGGATCTTGAAAATAACAACTACAAGGAAGAACAACATCCAGCTCTCCCTTTTAGCTGTGTAGTTTCTGCAGAATTTGTAAATTTTTTTTACCATTTTTTTTTGTTTTATATTCTTGGACAATGCATGGGGTCAAGTTTATCCTGTGAACCAAGTATGAAAACTGTTTTAGCATGAAGGCATGCTTTTATAGCACAATGACAAGTTTAACTTTAATTGTTCTTTGTTTTCTTAGTTACAGAATACAAACATTTCACATGTTTAGCATATACATTCTGATTCCAGGCAGCAATTCTGATATAATTAAATGTATTTTTGTATTTAGCCCCCACATCGATTTCTAACAATAAACTTCAGACTAATACATGCATAATGCCAGTATATAATCTAGTTTGTTAAAACAACCACAGAGATTTTCTTGGAAGACCAATGTTATATATGCCATTATCATGATGTAAGTAAATAGGTTGTACAACTTGAATTATAACATAAATCAACAACTATGCAAAATACAATTCTGCATATGGAGTGCAAATATGCAATACTGAATATAGGTCAGGAGTTCAAAAGCAAATGTATTAAAATTTTATAGATGCAATAGAACAATTATATATGTTACAAGCACAAATTATTTAATACTCTCAGTATTTAATCCAGAAATGATTAACAAAATAAATCAAACTTTTCTTTAATTGGCTGTTATCAGATGTTTGCTTCAAATAGGCAACATCATCCTTTGCCCCAGAAATTTTCTGGCAGTTCCTTGCAAGCTCGGTATTGTAAATTACGACTGTCAATTTCTTCTAGGCATTCATTAACTCTCAGAAAACTTGTATGTTTTGGCAAAATTGCTCAGTTGTCTGAGTTATTTAAAAGCAAAGTAGTAACATTCATGAAAAACTACAAAGATAGTTTAATATTTTCAAGAGTTATTTTCTATGACATTTTTAATCATGATGAACTTGCGGTACTATATTTTTTTCCTGGGTTCATGTGTTTTAACTTACTGATATGTAATTTTTTCTTGGATTTCTGTACTTCCTAATAGCATAAACCAATCTTTTCAGAGACTCACAAACTTACTAGAGAAGCAGTAATAAAAGTTCCTTTATGCCTTAAATAGTGTACTGAATAAGCATAAACATTAGTGTTCATGGCTAAACCAGAAGTTCACATTCAACATTCTATTTCATCTACAGAACAGAACCTATTCTAGTTATATCTTCTGAAACAGTATGACATGACTGATCTATATTGAGCAGTTGCAATTTTCTTTGTTTATGGTCAAATATAGAAATTAGACTGCTACATGATTCAGTAGCATTTGATGTGTCTTCTGCCACACGTATGAATACAGAATTACCAAAGAGTGTGCAGACTTCAGATTTAGTACTTCTGCAACTGCAGAGAGAGGCAAATAAATGCTTCTGACAGAATATTGCAAAAGAGGCATACATATATTTAACAGAGTGAGCAAGCAGTTACCAGACATCACAAAGCAAATTCACACCTATAATGACCAAGTAGAAATACCTTCAAAAGTTCACTTTGGGGAAGAAGACTGACCATTTCAGTCCCTCTTATGAAAACGTTCTTAACAGGCAGCTTGGGTATCTGCAATCTTATTTGATTCAGTCAAGGAGGTTCTAGCTTTAAACTACCCTACACTTCATCAAACAATAGTTTAACCAAATCCAGTTTTAACTGGCAGTGTAGCAAATCAGAGAGCAGCTTTACAGTTTGTTTCAGCTGCTGTAAGTGAAAACTGTTGCTGAAAAATCATCCTTCCCTAATAACATACTGGTAACCTGCTCTTTATATTGGTACCTGAAAATTTGTTACCATGTAAGCAGGTGACTTCACTGGAAGCTGTAGTCTTTATTTTTCACATGGATCACCAAAACAACTTGATTTACCACATACACTGGAAAAACACAGCTGAAAGCAAGGATGAAACTGTGCCATTTAGAAAATGAGTGCCTTAACTGTCTTACTGTGATTCTGAAACCACAGTCTCTAAGTCTAGACAAATCAGATTCTCCCACCTGAGCTCAAGGGTTACAACTTTCATCTTAAGAGGCAAGATCTTTTTGACCATCTTTAACTAACCATATTTAAAAGTTTTCATGATACAGAGATGTGTTAATGTACTAGAGTACTAATCATTAAAAGAAATCTTCCAATGACTTGCTCTGGGGTGAAACTGTGTAAACACTTGGGAAAAATGGGACTGTGTTGAAGTGATCCAATATCCTTGGAGCTATTTAACAGCACAAACACCTGTTTTCACACTGCAGGGCAAATGTAGAGTAGGCTATGCTCCACAGTCCTGGTCACTGACTGCTCCATCCTGAATGTGGAGAAGGCAACCTTTTTGATACATCATGTAAGCGGGGTCTCCAAAGTCCAGGCTGGAGAATTAACTGAAGAGCAATGCAAGCTCTGCTTTTTCTTGTGTGCCTTGATTTCCAGAAGAAACCAAATGTCTGGGAGGAGATTCAGTTTTATTCCGTCATGCTTTCAAAACCTAACCAGGTATGAGTCCAGGTGCCAGGAATGTAGGACTTACCATGGAATACACTTGTCATATACATACACATTGATCATAGCAACCACTGGATTGTTTTGTTTTGTCAGGATCTAAAGCCAAGGTAGCTTGGCTGTCATAAGAAAGACATTTTTAGGTGACCTGATTTTTTTTTTTTTTTTTTTTTTGAGAATGGAGACTAACATTTTCCAGTCTCAGACTTTTAAAACCTTTTGAATTTGGGCAATTAGCCCAAATCTCTGCTCTAAGTATACTAGCTACTATCCTGTTCACAAACTTCTATTATTGGGTATTCTGGATAATGTGCTTATGTTGGACACACTAAATAAACATGGGTTTACATATTACTGGGTTTTATTATTACTTCTATTCAGTTTGAAGAAAGAAATACGTTTCCTTTTCAGTGATTGTGTACCCCAAATGCTAAGAAATAAGGCCTTTCTGTTAATTTCATGTTAGAGCATGATAAAAGTGAAAACAGAAGTCCAATCTTGAGGTTTTTTTTTTTGATATTTTATGCTCATATACAAATATTACCATAAAAAAATAAATTATTATTGCTTAATAATGTTAAATTGAGTGCCTGAGGTGGCTTAAAAATTCATCCATGTAGTGTCCAAATTGAAAAGAAATTCCTTCTACAAATTGTAGGAAAAAAACCCCAAAACCAAACAACTTTTAAAAAGTTGTAATACAAGTCAGAAAACATTAATTTGTAGAAAAAAAATAAATATATTTCTACAAATTTTGTTTGGAGCATTTCTCAGGTTAAACTGGAATAGTGTTGGAATAGATTCATATTTCACAGAATGGTAGTGTTCTCGTAAGAGCTCACTACCCATTCTGGGATGGGAAAAACTCATCTAACACTGTATGCTGAGCTTTGTAATGTTTAGATGGCAATTAGAGAACCCAAAATGTTTAAATAAGGAACATTTCAGTACATAGCTTCTTAGTGAGCAAAATCCTTGTACTGCTTCTGGATTTGCCACACAGTTAAGCTTTTGAGGAGTGCTTTTGGGTAAGTGAACCACTTTTAAAACCAGCCATCAGTACTGAGGAATTTGAGTAACTGCATTTAAAATAAATACCCTCTCTTTATGAATGAAGTCCTGTTTAATGTCTCCAGTTATTTATAAACCTAGATGTTTTTAGTAAAAAATTATGTACTAAAACTACAGTTACTTCACTACACACGTAAGAATGAAATTCAGAGGTTTGTTTTCCCACAGCATGACATAGTTACAAGGCATTTCTTTTCAAAAGCAGTGCTAAATGTGATGTTTTCATTTCTGGTTAAAGAACTGTATGCTAGAGAGATTTCTTTATAGTAATAAGGAATCATCCTCTTACATACCACCGCTCGTATTAACCATGGCTATTTGCTTTTATTAACAAGAGTGCTATGTGGGCTAACATAAACGAGAGGTTACTTAACAGAATATTTTGAGATATGAAGACCACCTATAAATTCACCCTGCAGATGCCCTGTCAGTCAAGACCAGAGGCTTTGTTTCCAAAGCGTATCTGCAGGTGCATCGCTCAGTGCACAAGCACATGCAGCGTTCTGCTCCCAAGGCCACCTCAGTTCTCCCCATACCCAAGTGCCAGGACAGCCTGTGGTCTGGCTGGGAGAATTCTAAGGGCATGGAAAGGAGGGTGGTGGTGAACATACCTGTGGGTAACATCTGATAGAGCTTAGGTTACCCCTAAATAACCTCTCTTTTTATCTTGAGTGGTAATACACTTGTGCCTTCACACTTGAATCTAAGCAGTTATGTCACACACCTGTAATAACCTGGAGATGGGAACCTAAGTTGTTTTTGCAAATAACTAACAACCGTTACAATGACAGCTACTCAGCTAAGCCTTTACAACAGTTCTTAGTGAAGGTATGGCTAAAGATCCACAGATGTGTGAAAAATGTCTAGAATTGACACACTTCTCAGCAAGCCACTGAAGTATCTCCAGCTCTGGTGAAATATCCTACTTCAAAGGCCTTGATTCAGTCTTTTGACTATTCCTCTCCTTTCACGGAGAGGTTGTATAGGGTTTTGAGCAAACCTAATGTAGCAGATGTCTTTATCCATGGCAGGGCACTGGAATAGATGTCTTTACCCATGGCAGGGTGTTGGAACTATATGATCCTATCTTTAAAGGTCCCTTCCAATCCAAACCACTCTATGATTATTCTATGATTCAGTTTGGCAGCTACTGACACAAGCAATTTTGAGTACTATTTGAATAGTCCTTCCAAGTGAAGAAGTCATTTTCATAGAGAGGGTCTGAATGATAGCTTTAGCTTTAGTGGTACGACGCTTAAGGATGAAGGCATGTAATGCTGCTCTGGTTAGAGTGAACTTTGAAAGCCATGATGAAACAAATACAGGGACATTGTCCAGGAAGCTAGAGATCAGGTCAGGAAAGCTAAGGCCCAGTTAGAACCGAGTCTTGCCAAGGATGTCAAAGACAACAGGAAGGGCTTCTATAGGTATGTTGCAAACAAAAGGCAGACTAGGGATAATGTGGTCTCTCTCCGGAAGCTAATGGAAGAACTGGCTGTACTGGATTTGGAGAAGGCTGAGATTCTCAATGACTTCTTTGCCTCAGTCTTCACTGGCAAATGCTCTGACCACATCACCCAAGTCTTGGAAGGCAGACACAGGGATTGTGAGAATGAAGAAGACCTTGGGCCCACTGTAGGAGAGGATCTGGTTCGAGACCATCTTAAGAACCTGAACGTACACAAGTCCATGGAACCTGATGAAATCCATCCGCGGGTCCTGAAGGAGCTGGCGAACAAAGTTGCTAAGCCACTGTCCATCATATTTGAAAAATCATGGCAGTCGGGTGAAGTTCCCGACAACTGGAAAAAGGGAAATATAACCCCCATTTTCAAGAAGGGGAAAATGGATGACCCAGGGAACTACAGACCAGT
>JANHGB010054128.1:0-14505 GCA_026283785.1 Coracopsis vasa
AGTGTGAGGTGTCCCTGCCCATGGCAGGGGGGTTGGAACTGGATGATCTTAAGGTCCTTTCCAACCCAAACCATTTTATGATGCTATGATTTTGAGGGTGAAGGTAGGTCAGCCTTCAAGCCAGTGTTTGCAGCTCGCTCTTGGGAGCACTGTCCCTGCCCCAGCACACGTGGTGGTGAGTCTGTGCTCGGGCACAACCCGGGCATTTCCCCTCCAGTCCCAGCTGTGTCCCACCACCCACAGATGTGCTCAGTAGGGAATTTCCCCCTTGTCCCCCAACACCCATGTGTCTGTGCACGGGGCTCCCCAAAAGGACCTATGCGGTATCAGTCAGGGTTCCCACAGTGTGCCAGGGGATTATTGCATTTCAGAGCCCTGAACTTGTTTGCAAATCCTCCGTTTGAGCTGTGCAGGTGGCTCATGTTTATCGAGGTTTTCTACTTGGAGCTCATTTCCTTAGAATCTGTCCTTATGTTTGCTAAAATCCACACGGTCCCTGTTCCAAGCTGCGCGAGGCTTTCAGCTCCTTTTCCCTCTAAGCGGTTTCTTTTTGCCTACATTGTGGCAGGAGTTGAATAGGGAAATACACAGAGCTGGGAGATTAAAGATGTAAATTTTATAAACAGAAATCAAAGGTCCTAAATCCTGAGCAAAGAAAAGCCAGCGTAAGTATGAACATTAAAAAACATACATAAATAGTACTTCAAGGCTGAATGTGTTAAATTATTCAACAGTTAAGTCATAAGTGTTCTTAAACTTAAGTATAAAAATGCCCTTGACAATATTTCATAGCTGTGCATTTCTTTAAAATATTTAGCATTCTCATTAAAGAGAATGACTTTATTTTATATATTAGTTACACTCCTGCTTGTTAATATGAAGGAATTTAGTAGCAAAGAGCATTCTTATGTATATAAGCTGAAGACAATTTACATATAAAGTTGGACGACTATTCACTTCTTATTTATTCCTGGATCATCTGCATCCACGCACAGCTACAGAGCATTTAAACAAATTTGTTCCTTAATGTGTAGTATTAATATCTCCTGCCCCAAAATATCATTTGCTAATGCCATTGCAAAGACAGGTTCATTCAAAGCTACATGGAAGTTCTTGCCTTTGAAAGACTTAATGAACCTTACATTTTTGGTATACTGCACAGTGTAATGCCTATTACATATTCATTGCCCGAATGGAAGATTTCCTTTAACTCTGAGCTTCCTGGTCTAGTTCACTGTAAAACATTGTCAAAAGTCACAAGAGACTTTCACTGAAAATTGTGACTCTTGATAGCAGGATGTAATGGGGAGGTTTAGAATAGAAGAACCAGTGGTATATGGGCCCAGGGGGAATCGTTCTGACAGACAAATGGATGGATAATACAGTTTTTGACATAATGGGATGAAAAAGTTTATGCTAGAAAGAACTGAATTAAAGTTATTACTTTAAGGAAATTCTGAAGTTCTCGAGACCAGCGGCATTACCTGCGTGCGTTTCGTTTTACTGCATCTCTGCATAACAGCTTTTTAAACAGGGTTGCTTTTGAACTGATTTATCAGCTTGCTAACAAATCCGCAATAAAAAATGGAGTTACTTGCTTGGAAGCAACCCCAGTAGCATCCTTTTCCAGGGTGGTTATTTTGGGGAGCAGGAGTCTTTGGTATGTCTGGTTTCTGAAGTCCTGCATAATCAGTTTGCCTCTCAACTGCCTTTTGTAATGACAGCAAAACAAAAAGTGCTGCTTTTCCAAATGTTCTCCATAGTAGGATGTTGCATATTAGAATAGTAGGAGATTGCACAGAGCTATAGTATTTTTTATACATTTCTTTTTCCCCCTATTTTGTGAACTTTGGGAATCAGCCGCTCTGTGATCCCAGAGCCCTGGCGAGGCACAGAAATGGGCTGATTCAGAACCCGTTGCAAAATCAAGGTCTTTAGTTAATCAAGGCCATCCACAAAGGACTGGACGTTTCCCTACTTGTTATTTTTAGGTGATCACAGGGCTGACATTTCAATCAGACACGTTTTTAGGGGTCTGAGCACATATGCCTGCGTGCACCCAAGGGTTTGACCACAGGCCTCTGAGGAGGGGATAGTGCAATAACAGCCTCTCCACCCCAGATCCTCTATTGAAGCTATGTTTCATTTTAGCTGGCAGTGACTAAGTCAACAGCTAAAATGCAGAAATAAGGACAGCAAAGAGAGGCCTCATAATGGCAATGATGAAAAATGTGTTAGCGCAGAACAATGAAGTGATGGTAAATCTAAGATGTAGGCACCAGTTACCACTTGTACCATGCTGTTGTCAGAAGGGTGTTGAGATAGCTGAGAGAGCAGGCTGAGAAAGGGAAGCTAATTATACCACATTATTCACTTCTGCTCATTAGGTATAGTACAAAGGCCCTGCTTTTTATGTATGTATTGAAGTGCTGAGGACTACAGGAATAGATAACTTAATGTTTCTTTTGTCTCGCTAGTGGATCGGTTCAGACAGAAAAATCATGTTTTCACAGACCTGCAACTTTCCATCCTCCAGAATTAGGGATTTCCTTCTGTGTCACCCTAGCAAACAGAAGAAGGGAGCTCCCTCCCCCTCGACATCCAGCAAAGCCAAACTAAACTAAAGCAAAGCTGTGCTCCATGGTTATTCCTCACCCAGCGTCTGTGCAAGGGTGGGCAAGGCAGTCTCTGCCTTCTCCCCTCTGCTCAGCACAGGCACCTGTGTTGATGAGAAATCTCTTCCTACTTAATCCCTCTGCCCCACATACCCTCAATAGCTCCAGGGACAATTTGACAGCCACAGCCTACCCCACTGCTGACACCCGTCCCTGGGTCACACTGTCTCCTCATGCTGCCATTTGTCCCTCCATCACCCTGAGATCACAGATAACCACCACTGAGCTTCCAATGAGTGTTAATGAAATGAATTCAGCTGTTTGATAAACTTTGGGTGGTATGATGTATAACGTGTTCCCTCTTAGACGTTTCACCTGCCTCGCAATCCTTGTGTCGTGTTTGGATCTGTAAATGAACCAGTAGGAAACGATGAATGGGAAGGCAGAGGATTAGTTTATTGGAATTATTTATATATGAGAAATACCCAGCTTTCAAAATTCATGGCTCTTTGATGCTCACGTCACAGAGAACATTAAATTTAAGAGGAGAGGGCCAGGTATTGTACTTCCACACTAAGGCGAATGAAATCAAATTTGGGCATTGAAATCTACCCTTCTCTGTGATGAAAATTGCCTTGCTCTTGTAATTACAAGCATCACAAAAGTCCCTGCTTCAGTGAAATACCCTGCAGCTACACAAAAGGATAGACTGGAGAAGCACACATCTACCAATAAGTGGCACTGAGCATCTACTCCATTTCTCACACAGGTTGGCATATCTCTCAGTGGTCCATCTGGTAGAATTGGATGGCATTTATCAGGAAATAATCCAATTGTGGCATGCCAAAACCTGAACATGAAAAGTACTTGTGCCTAGTGTCAATCATTCACCCTCTGACAGTTCAATAAACATCCTTTCTGTGATGGTTTTCAGGAACACTGACACCCAAAATGCTGGAAACAATGCCAGAGATGGAAATGACAATGCTTCTGTGAAACATCAAAAGGGACCGACACAACCTGGCATGGATTTTGCCAAGTGTTGCTTAGCAATACAGTGTGCTTGTGGGCCGCTGGCGTGTCGGGATTAGCTGTGAAGGGAGCGATATTCACACCTTTGCTGAGAACGCATCCTTCCCAAATAAAAGAGCACAAAGTAGGGAAGTGCAGCATCAGCAGGAGCAGGGGATGCCGTAATTATAGGCTTCCAAAAAGCCATCTGCCCTCCCTAGTTGTCTTCCTCAGGCATGGAAAGATAAAGTGGCTCATCCCAGCATCACGAGGACACGGTTCTGTCCTGCTCAGCTCATGGTATTGGAGGGTATGAGGAGGTTTCATGGTCATTTCATCTGGGGGCTGGGATCAGAGGGGTCAAACTTTACTACCAGCATCTCTTGCAGGCAGAATTTGATCCAGACTGGGTTGGCTCTGGCACTCCTGGGATGGGGTCAACATCTAGGAAGAAAGCCTGAACCTGGAACTGGGAGGAGAACACCCAATATCCCTCCTAATGAAGTGTGAAATAGGGCAGGATTTTAACAGCATAATCGGTGGTAGTAGTTAGAGGGTGTAAGGAGGTCTTGGTAACGCCACACTTGTTCACTCACTGGATTTCCCAAGTGAGCCCCTCTCCCCAGGTGCCTGGATGCTGCCCGTGATCTGTAGCTGCCTCCACCCCATCCCATGAAGGATCCTGAAGGATGAAAGCAGCATTTCCAGAAAAACAACAAGTGCTGGGTGGCCGGAGGGAAAACCAACCATTCCATCCTGCAAGCACCACTTTGCCACCGAGGAGGAAGCTGAACTGAGGGAAGTGAAATAACTTGCCCGAAGCCACCGACAGACCTGGGAACTAAACTCTGGCCTCCTTCATGTGCCAGATCCTGGAGCAGAGGCTCACGAGGTCTAACCAAATTGCCTTTTATCTGTGTGCCTGGTAAATGGGAGTGGGAGGAACGTCTGCATATCAAATAAGGGGGTTTTGTCCGTCTTGAAATTCCAGGTTTTCGGATCCAGGAATCAGCTCATGCCTGCAGCATATAAACTGCCTTTTTGGTGTGGCGAGGACAGACCTGCAGGTCCAAACACAGATGTGCTAGCCAAACCTGTCCAAACAGAGGTGCTGGGATCTGCTGCTCTTCCAGAGCTTGGAGGGAAGGAACTGCCTGGGGAGGCACTTGCGGGGCAGCATGGGTTCACCTCTACCCCTTTTGGCTCAGGGCTGTCTGGTCTGTAGGCACTGTGGTGGTGGTGAGGCTGCAGCTATCATGGAGAAGGTGCTTTTGAAGAGGGACAGTGCTCCAAGCAGAAATCCTGAGGTGTGCAGGTTCTTATATATACTTATGACAGTTTTCCAGGGAGAAGTGCAAGCTAACTCCATCAGTGCCTTTGAGCCTTGACTTGTTAATTGGCATTACTTCTAATTCCCAGCTATATTTTAAGGTATGAACCTAAGGAATTTTAAAGTCATTATGTGGGTGAGGGACTGATAAAAATAAATCCTTCAGGTTTGAAAGTGGCAGAGAGGGAATAAAAGGTGTTAAGAAATCCAGGAGTTTTCAGCCAATTGGTTCAAAAAAGCATCCGGGTGGACTGCAGCTCCTGGAGAAAGGTCACTGATACTACTCTGGGTACCTCTTTTTATGAACTTTATGCATCACATAAAATAAATTTAAAGCAGTTTAATTTAACAGTCTAATTAGTCATGGCTTTTTCATTTTGTCTATTTAACTATACAAAGAACAAAGAGAAAGACACAGGGCCAAATTCAGAGCTGGCACAATGAGCCCTGCAAGTCATGGAAGCTGTTCCTGCTCATCCAGCGCTGAATGCAGGTGCCGGTGGCCAAATTCATCCCTGGGGATAACACCCCTAATGTCTGCAAATGAATTTGGTTGCCAGGAATTAACTCTCTGCAGAGCAGATCTTTGGGTCTCAGTGTTCGGAGCTTGAGCCAGGCGAGCTGAAACAGGAGATATGGTTTAAAGATTCGAGATGGTTTGGAACAGAACTCCTCTGTGTGCTGGCTTTGCAAAGACTCCTGCAAGCATTTCCCTTGCTTCAGCCTGCTTAATTTACATCTCCTTTTGCTTTAAATTTCAGTGTTCATATAATCTCAGCATCTCAGACAAGCAGCAGTTACAGGAGCGCACCCTGCACTGGAAATGAGTGTCTCCCTGCTGCCTTTGATGTGGTTTACACTGGTGAGACCATTATCCTCGTTCTTCAGCTCATGTGCACAAACCCACAACGTTAACCAGGTCTTGGTGCAGGAACACAAATGGATCCACGTTTATGAAGGTGATGTTTCTGAGCAGATTTTCAGCTCATTAAGTCTTAGACTGGCTAAAACCTACACCTCTAAGTCCATAGATTCTGGTATTTGGGAGGGCTGTGATTCCGCTGCCAGTTTTCATTGATAGAATCATTTATCCTTCAAGTGTTGTGTATTCTAGAGAGATCTTGTATATTCCAGCAGAACTCATCTCCTACGGGTTGAGGCACAGTTCTCATTTATTTTGTGATGTCCTTTTGCAAGACTGTGTACTACACACAGGGTGTCATCTGATGCTGGAGGGACACACCAAGGTGGTCCAGCCATGTGTCACCGCAACCATGAGTGACACAAACATCCCTTCCAAATGGCTCTTCTCAAAGTTCCTGCAAGTTGCCCTTTCCCAACTAAAATTAACTACAACAAACAACGTAAGCACAATGAAAACCCTCAAATTTATCTCAAACCACCTAATAATTAACCGTGCTCAATTAGCCTCCAGGGTGCTCTGTGCTGCTGTGTGGTCTCCCTGGAGGCACCTCCGGCACCACAGCGGTGAGTTAATGAGTTTTGGTTGTGTCTCGTCCACAGATTCATCTGCCCCACTGCAGTCCTCTGGCCCTGTGTTCCTAGGAAGAGCACCCTCTTCTCAGGACTTTCTCCCTTTCTCCCCTGTAACACATTTCCAAGGTAATGTGGGGCCATGTCCGCTTCCTGGACACCCCAACTGAGCAGGGTACAGGTCCCTGTATCTGCCACATAAAGCCCAGGTCTCTGACTTCATCCTCTTTCTGGGGTGGTCTGTAGATATCAGTTCATCTGTTTAAGTTACTCCTGTTTCTTCTGAAGCTTGGTGTCACCAGGCCATCGGGTCTTTTTGCACATCTTTTTCTTACCTTAAATCCATGATTCATTTCACTTTCGCACAGCAATAGCCTTCCCAAAAGTTTCTTGTAGTCTTGATTATACTTCTATCCTTCTTTTCTCCAGGTTCAGCCAACATTTGTGCAGACCCTGGACCTCTACACCACCAAGAAATCGCATTTTCCTGTGGAATGCTGCACAATCCAAACAGCAAAACTCACCAGAGCGAATCCTAAGTGTGGATGAAAGGTACCCTGCGGACACATCCAGCACAGGAGCATCCTTGGCATTAGCCCAGCTTCCAAACACATTTCTGCTTGTAACAGGAAACGTTCTCTTTTTATACCTCTACAGAAACACCTGTATGATGGAATGAGCGGCTCTATCAGCTCCTTCAGCCCTGCTCTGCTGGGATCTTCCCTACTTCTTGGAGCTTCTTTGGGGTTTCCTTTCCCGCCCTACTGGTGAGTGTCCTGTGTGCACTTGCTAGACATCCTTAGCTGCCATCTTTTGAGATTTAACTTTTAATTTCCTTATTGCTCCTTGGGTTATTTTGCCCCTAATACCACTGGGGTTGTCCCCACACTGACTTGTACACAGTTGCACTAAACCCCTCTTTTTCCTCTCCAGGCTGGTGCCAGCAGGACCCCTGAGCTGGTGCTTGGCTTTCCCTATGATCCATCATGTCATGTCCCTTCTCCTGTAACGTTTCCCACACAGTAGACAGTTTAACACACTGTTTCCTGCAGATTCCAACCTTCACAGCTTTGTGCCTTCCTGCCTTGGGACTGGTTCCTTGCAGCACTTTGATGAGGTGTCTCACAGTGCTGCTTTCCAGGAACACTGTTCCGGACACGCTTAATTCCTTTGTGTGGCAAAATTTAATTGTTTTATCAAGGGTTTCTTTTCTGAATTTCCCAGTCTCTTTCCCCAGTGTTTTGCCTCAAATCCCAGCCATAATATGCTCCCTCTAATAAGGGACTCACACCTGAAAATTGTGGGATTAGAATCAAAACCTCACATTGCTAACAGCCCTTTTTTGGTTTCAGCTGGAGTTTGTAACAGGTTATTTTCTTCTATTGGAAAATTGGATACTGACATATTGCGTGTCTCAAGGGAATGGAGGCTGAGAGTGCGAGGCCAGGAGAGGGAAGCTCAGTCAGTGGAAGGCTGAGAGAATGGAGGCTGAAAGATTGGAGGTCCTGAGAGTGGGAGGCTGAAAGAATGGGAGGCTCAGTGAGTGGAGGTTGAGAGAGTGGATGCTGAGAGAGGGGGAGGCCAATAATGGGAGGCTAAGAAGATAGAGTGGCTGCTCTGAGAGAGTTGATGCTGAGTGGAAGGTCCAAAGAGGAGAGAGTGAGAGAATCGAGTCCAGTACTGACAGGCTATGGTATGGAAGCTGAAAGAGCTGGAAGCTAAGAGCAGGAGGCCAGGCTCAGAGTAGGAGGCCCAATGAGCAGGAGGCTGAGAGTGTGTGAGGCCAAGAGAGTAGAGGCTCTCTGAATAGGTCTAAAGAATTGAGGCTGAGACACTGGGAAGTAAAGACCCAGTGAGTAGGAGGCTGAGATAGTGAAGCATAAGAGAGTGAGAGGCACAGAGTGTGGAGGTGAGAGGATGGGAGGTCATCAGTGACATGCCAGGAGAGTGGATGCCCAGTTTGTGTAATGCCCAGTGTTTCATTGGGAGCCACAGACAGTGGAGGCTCAAAGAGTAGGATGCCAAGAGTATAGTCCCAGAGGCTGAGAATGTTGGAGGCCCCATAAGTGAGAACTGAAGATGGTGGAATGCCAGTAATAAAAGCCCCATGGATGGAAGGGTGGTGGTGGGAGGCTGAGAGACTTGAAGCTGCAATGTGACTGCAGCAAGTGCCTCCCGAGGGTGTTGTAAGCTGCTCCTCAGCTTTGCTCTTGCTGTTTTCTTCCCTCAACACTCAACTGCCCACTCAATGCCTTCTGGCTCCCACACGTGTGTGATCCCTGATGGTGGGGCAGGGTCTGCCTCAGCCCGCTCACTGCAGCTCCAGCCTTGGAGCAGGTTAGCTTGGCTCGAAGGCTCAGAACAGGAGTTGTGTCTAATCAGGCAGCATCTGAGATTAATTGCAAGGGCTTTTCTCTAGCCACCCACAGAGATAAATGCAGAGGAGCCAATTTGGTAATTGCCCTGAGTCTGGTGCACTTCTGAGCTGTTTCTGGGCCAGGATAAGGGTGGGTGAGGGAATACTGGCTGAGACGTGGATTGAATGGTTACTGCTCCCCCAGCTGATAAAGACACCAAGGTGCCTTTAATGGGGCAGAGCCAGGGAAAAGGGCACTAGAGAGACCAGGTGAGAGAGGTGGGCTGGGAAGGCGTCAGAAGGGTTGTCATAGGTGAGCACAATGATGTTATAAATACAGAGGGGAAACCCCTACCTCAGCTTTGCTTTGACTTTCTCCTGCTTTCAAACAGCTTTGAATCCTGCTGATGGGGTCTCCCACTGCTCCCTCATGCCAGAAAGAAGGGGAAACCATTTTGATCACCACCCTTGAACGAGCTGCACTTCAGATGTAATATCATGACAGTGATCCATCTGATGAGGCCATTACCCAGAGGTGAGGTGCTTTGGTTTGGTTTTGATACCCTACAGCATTGTCAGGTCGGTGTGTGACATATGTTGCTGTGTCATTGAAGTTGCTGTGGTGTAAACAGAACTAAAGGACTGGCTGGGAACAGAGATGCCATTTGAAGTGCTTTGGAGCCTTACTGGCTGTGGAGAGGTGGAGAGGGGAAAAGCAGCCTTGGCACCTGTTAGTGGCCATTAGAAACTCCCATGTTCTGCTAATCTGTGCTCGTAAAAAGGCCATCTGCTAATGCTCAAAGGTCATTAAGTTACCAGCCCTGTTTACTCCTCCTGCACTGCTGGGCCAAGCCTTTTTGAGCAAAGAGGGCTTAAATGGTTATTATGGTGGCGCCTGCTCATGCTGCTGCGAGGTTAAAGGGTCTGTCAGTATTTTCATTAGAAACCCAGACTTTCGGGGCTTTTTAAACTTGGCCATTAAAGTGCCTGCTTCTCAGTGCCTGAGCAGGCTCTGGTGCAGCCTGGCAGGTTCCAGGGACACAGGGAGTTCTTGCTTTAAGAAATCAATCCAGCTTCTCTTTTAATTTGAGGAGTTGAGAAGTTCAGAATGATTCGGTCCTGGGTGCTCTGCTTTAACTCAACCATGGCTGTGCTTTGAAGAGGGAGGTTTTGTGCTGGATTGGGTTATGGTGAAACTGCTTATTGCTTTGATATGAAAAAATGAAGCAAAGAATGGAAAAGTGTATAAAATACAAGACCATTTTATGTGCAGCTCTAAGGGGTGCTTCTTTCCTGGAGTGTGGGGCTGTACTGGGTGTTACAAGAGTTAAGCAGTATGGCCTGCCTGTATAAATGACACTGTTCCCAAGCAGGCAGCATTTGTGTCTCACACAGTTTGGGCACTATGAGTGTATGGGTGGGTTAGGGAAGAAGCTGAGGCCTGAACTCTGAATTGCCTTGATTTTGGGGGTTTAAGCCAAACCTTTAAGGTTACATTAGCATAGTTTTCTTGTGGTTAAATGGAACTATCAAAAACTATGATAATTCTTTTTTCCTTTGGAGGCTACCCAGCGATAAAATGAGATGTAGCTCCTCATTGAGATGTAGCTCCTCAAAATGAAGTTTTCATCCTTCATTTCTGATAATGACAGTATCTGTCTCATAAAAACCTGCCTTTTATCTTCCCCAATTAGCTGAGTTGCTGCACCCTTGTGCTGTGAGGTTCTGAGTGTGCTGCAGCCTCTTCCCAAGCTCAGTCAAAGCACCACTCTCCCACTTCCCTGGGGCCAAACTGTCCGCAGCACCCACCCTCCAATCTCTGCTCTCACTGGCATTGGTTTAATCTTTTGCTTTCTGTATAACATAAAGGAGAAATCTGAGTCAATGAATAATGAAAGCTTATTCAAAATCTGGACTCTTACAGTTTGGTCTCTGCTGCTTTTTATTTTAAGTGGAGCTTCTCTGACATATCTACCTGTTTTTTTTTCTTTGGTTAGTGCATTCAGGCTTTTTCCTTGTGGATTTCATGGGATTTTTTTATCCAGGATTTAGAAGAAGTTCACACTGATGTCTGTGATTCACTTGTTCTTTGGGTTGTTTGTATTTCAGTTCTGACTGTGCTCCAAGGCCAGCCAGAGACAGGATGCTCTTGTGCTGGCCACTGTATGTAAATAAGGCGTATGGAGTGCATTGGGGAGCTGACAGTCATCAAAGGGCATGCAAAACAGAAGGAAGGGGTCTATCTCTGTTAAACCAGCCTTTCCAAACTATGAACAGAATTTAAAACCCAAAGCCTCCCTAACTCAGCAGAGATGTTTTTGCCAGAACCCTCTTCTTACCAGCCAGTCCTTCTTAAATCTATAACAACCCAACAGGTAGTTAAAATAGTCCTGGCTAATTGTAACCAGGACTTCTGGCTTCTTCTGAGCTATTGTTCTGATTAAGTACCACAGCCAAAAGCTTCAGGAGGTATATAGACCTAGTAGTTAGTGTAAGAACTCAAAACAAGAACAACTACAGGCCTGGCTTTTTTCTTTATTTCCTTTATTTTAATTTTTATTAAACAGCAATAAAAGCAGACCCTGGGTCTCTGCTGCAGATGTGTCTGCCATGGGCCAGATGATCAGTTGGTCTAACTCAGCATTGCTCCATTGACTTCATGAGGGGACTGAATTACAGCATGTGTTACAAGTGGAGGTTTTAATTCAGGTTTTCTTGAAGCACATAGAAGTGATACAGTTTGTAGAGCCTCATGTCACTGTTCTAAAACCTACTGT
Organism: Coracopsis vasa; assembly: GCA_026283785.1. NCBI lineage: Eukaryota > Metazoa > Chordata > Aves > Psittaciformes > Psittacidae > Coracopsis > Coracopsis vasa. The sequence continues at coordinate 11,584 of JANHGB010054128.1, forward strand.
TTCAGGAAAGGTCTTTATTTTAACACACAATCCTTAAAAGAAAACATCTCTTCTTCAATGGGTATGTGGTACAGCAGCTAGACATGCGAGGACAGAGGGGGTGCAGCATAGAGCATAGCATCCTCCCATCCTGTAATAGCATAGGAAGCCAAGCCTGGGACTCTGTGGGGCGAGAGACTATTGTCCTGTGATAGATATGGTAAGGCACTTGGAAAGGCAGGGACCAGCCATCCTCAACACTGGGGTGGTGGTAAATGCCATTTTCCTTCCCCCTTTATCCCTCTGTTTGAATCAAGCACTAAAAAAGGTGTTTCATATTTTTGCAGTAGTCAGTACTTCAAATATTTTGGTTCCTTATAGGTACTGACACAGTCTGCTTTGGTAACACACAGGAAAGCAAACGAGGAAAGAGAAAGAAAGCACAGGCAGATCCTGGGATGTCCAGTTTAGCTGAGGCTATGAAGGGAAGGAGGCAGTGATTGCTTGGGATTCTTACTCAGATCACACAGCCAAATTGTTGATGAGTTTTGGAGTTGACAGAAAAGATATTTAACCTGGGGAAGGGTGAGGGATTTCACTTTGCAGACATGCTTCTATTTAACTGAATTTATTTATTTGTCTATCTCTTGCTTAGGAGTGTTGGGTAGGTCTGCTTCATGGGATTAAATCATATCCCAAACCTTCCTGGCTTTGTGACAATACAAACATTATTGGATTTAGTTCCCTTCTGCTTATCCACCTCCCGTCTTCCAAGGTCCCCATTATTATTATAATAATACCCACACAACTCCTGCTCTGAGATCAGAGAGGTTTTCAAGTGCCAAAGCAATCAACAAAACATACCTGGTCCTTTTAATCTCCTTTAATCCCGCCATGTGGGACTATCCCGATTAAATGATCACGTAGCCGAAAATTCTTTCCCTGTAATGCCATTTGATTTTTTAGCTCCCAGTTTTCATGAAACTGTCTCAGATATGAAAGAAGATGTACTGGGACCTCCTTATGCCATCAATAAAATAAAAGTTGGGGCTGAAAAATTATCTTCTGGAATAAACCAGAATAACAAAAATCCATCATTATCTGGGTTTCAGAAAAGGATTGTGTTTTGTTTAGCATTTTAGTTAGAAATGATGTATGACTACATCATAAAACACTTATATTAAAAAGATCTTCTCACCCTGAATTCAAAATATATATTGTACTCTCTTATCATCCAGTCATTTTAGAGTGAAAGTTAAAAATGCCCATCCTGTGGTAGTAGTCGCTGGTATTATATCTTATAGCTGATATATTCCTCCAATACTTTTACTTAAAAGGCCTATTACTTGGGGCTTGTGAGTGTAGGCATTTATTTTCTTATTGAAAATGGTAATGCTGTGGATAATGGTTTTGTATTTAAATGGGCATTCATGAATCTCCCCTGGGCTGTTGAAGGTCAGCCCAACACGGCCTCTGGAAGTTTGGGTTGTGTCTATGTACCTCTCTGAAGAGGCAAAAATCTTTCCATAGGGTACAAAGCAGTGGGGAACAGGAGCTTGGTGTTATTTTGCCAAGGCATGGTCTATGTTTTCTATTGGGGTTTTTGTGCATATGTTGAAAAACATTCAATTTTAAAGAAAATCAAGCTTTAGCAGAATAAAGGGTGGCCCATGCCATGGTTCAAAGTCTTGAGGCCTTGAGCCATCCAGGAGTTTTCACAGAAATCCCTGCATTGGGAACAGGCGATACGACACAAAGCAGGACTCTGCGACATCCTGGTTTGATGTTGTAGAGATGAAAAGGTTCTCCTGCCTGAGGCATAAATTTTGGCTTGAATGAGAGAGCCTAACCCTAAGGCGAAGACGCTGGGACCCAGATTCCTGTTACTGGTTTGAACCATGCAGAGCAGAGGCTTATAACTGACTTTATCATGTCCTAAGCACATGCCCTCACCACTACAAAAGTGACTATTGTAAGGGGAAAAAAAGGAAAGGGCATTTTTTTTTTTCTGGTGGTGGGTTTTTTGTTTTGTTTCATTTTGGCTTTTCTCCTAAAGAACCTGGATCCATGCAGAACATCAGCATCTCTGAAGATTCAAAGTTTCACAAGGATGGAAAAAAACCCCTCTTTTCCCATGCATTTGATAAGAGTTTTTGATTCAAGTCATAGGAGAATGTAAGGCAGAGGTGGGTAAAATCAGGCCAGTTGCTTCTGTGGGGAAGGCAGACGCTGGCAGAGGAGTGCAGTCTACAAAAGTAACTAACCTGAGCACTCTGGTCTGCAGAACAATTTACTGAAGGGGTGGTTAAATAGCACAGATTAAGCTCATTAATGGTTCAGATATTTGCTTGGTTTACACAATGCTGTCCAGCAAATTATGTTGATGTTTGACAGAATTATTGTCATTATTTATTTTGCTATAAGCCAGATTTATAGATATTTGTAGCTTTTGTAAGACTAAACATAAGAAACATTAATAGCTTTACTAATTATATCACTGCTTTAGAGATATAAATAGTGATAAAAATGCCAAGTAAAGTGAGCTAGTAAAACATTTTAAAGAGAATTTTAAAGTGAGCTACTGATTGATGATCCCTTGGGTGAGTCTTAACTTTTGAATGTGTGAGTGGCTCTTCCTACTAGGGCATGAGTGCTTTTTCCCTCCATCAACTCGTCCGGGAGAGACAAGGAAGAGCAATGGTTGTATTGAACGACTGATTATTAAATCAGATTGCATAATCTGAAAAATATTGAAATCCTATAACAGCATAAACCGAGGTTGAACTTATTACAGCACAACAGGGTTTGTTTCCCACCTTTACATTGTCCTCAACCCCCTCCTCCCTCCTGGATGGTTTATCTGCACTTCTTTGTCTCTTACAGCATGCTAAAATTGAAACCAGAAGAAAGTGCTTCACCAATATTTTTCTTATCAAGTTCAAA
>JANHGB010054129.1:0-13472 GCA_026283785.1 Coracopsis vasa
CATTCTTGACTGTTTGGCTGAGAGGATGTCACTTAGTTCCTGTCTTTAATAAATTGCTATTAGAAAGTTGCATTTTCCTTAAGATAAATTTGTCATTCTGTGGCAGGTCAACTGTATTCTTGTATTAATCTTCTTACCAACTTAAAAATGATATGAAAAGGATGAAGGCATGTTGTCAGAATAACATAAAATCTAGAAGTGTCCAAGCTCAGTTCCGTTGTGTAGCAGCTTGGTTCCCTGATCTCCTTCATGAACTGATCAGGCTAGCATAAGCTCAAGGGGAGTGCTAGGAGCAAGCAGCTTCAGGCAAGCCTGCTTATTTCAGAATTATGCTGGGTTAGTATCTGTGAAACCAAGGCTTTGTGGTGTGGTTTGACAGTGCAGCTGCTGCTGAAGGATAGTCCTACCCTCCATAGTTGCCTGAGGTGGTGTTTTGGTTTTGTTTTTTTTTTTTTACTTTCATCTTTGTTGGTGTTGATTAGCTGTTTCAGAATGCTAAACTAGCCAAAAAAGACATTGTTCTGTGGGGCTAGTGTTTGTTTCCCACAACCCCACTTCCCTGAGATTAACTATCTGAACTGGTTGATTGCAGGTTCTAACACATGCCTGTAGTAGCTTGAAGGAGGGAACAGGAGTGCATGCAAAGCAGACATGAACTGTGCATTTTGACAGCAAGTGACTATTAGATGAGCGTAGCTATTCTTTGAAGCGTTGAACTTAAGAGCTATTTCTCATAGATCTATAACTTCAGTCTTTATGGATACGTTTTTACATTTCTTTTTTTAATTAATTTAAGTCTGACTTCTGAAAGAAATGGATCTTGTGTGATCACACTGTTCCTGTCAGCCTCATTTAATAACTAGGAACATTGTTAACCCAATTTCATTCAAACCTTCTGGAAGAATAGAGTCTGAGAGGTAGACCCCCCCCCAATGTTTTGAATCTTTCTAGAGAAGAGATACACAAGCTTGTATTTCTAAAATGGGAAAGACTTGAACTGTTTCTGTTCCATTTAAGTTGCCATCTGGTGAAGTATTGAGTTGTGATAATATGAAAAAGTCACGGTGAAAACTTAGGCCATGTTGCATTGGAATAACAGTAAATTCCTATACTGAGACAGCAGGACCCAATTTTAGGTGGAAATTAGATGTGTAATCACGCTATTCCTTTATTTTGACCTTTGTGGTGGAATTCAGAGATGCCTGGGTATTCATAAGTAAAAATATAGGTTGGTAGATACTCCATTTGGAGACTGGAAAGACCTTATCACATATGATTTTATCTATTAGCATATTCATGTTGGCTAATACGCATTTCACGCTGAAGAGAGTGTACAGTTGTGACAAACTTGCTGCTGTGACTCAGTTAAAGACAGGTTTTATGAACATACTGGATCCTCATATAGCTTGAGTGATCCATAATACTAGGATTACTTTTATTTATGAAATATACAAAGCAAGGAGCTTGTTTTAATCAAACGAGCCCTGAGCTGGTGGGAAAGGAAAAGTGGATTTTCAGTGACTATCTGAAAATGTCTGTCTTGTTTCTGACATATGGATTTTTATTTTGAGCAAAATGGCTTTTCAGTTTGTAGCCTCTTGCTTTGGTTATGTAGTGCTCATCAGTGACTTTACACTGAGGCTTTTTTCATATGTTACAACTAATTAGACCTTCGCCAGGACCTAGAAAACGTCAGCCTGTTCCGTGCAGTGATTGCAGAGGTCACAATAATCGTGTGAGTGCAGCTGTCAGAGGCCCTCACCGTCCATCCTCTCGAAATCCCAATGATAAAGGGAAGGTGGTCCGTGGCCGGGAAAAAAAGGATCAGCAAAATAAAGGAAAAGAGGAAAAGGTAAACTTGCAAATAACTTCATGAAGCTGAGAAACTCGGTCTTGTTTTCTTAGTATTGAGTGTATTATAAAATTAGATGCCTATAAATGTTTCTTCTGTTCAATCAGCATGCTGATTTGAATCGCACTTTGTAAGGTATCTTTGCTTTATGGACAGTCTTAGTTAAACAAACCCCAAAAAACCCCAACCAATCAAACAAAAAAAAACCAAACCCAAAACTCTCAAGCAACCAAACCCTGAAAAAACAAACTAAACCTTCTTGTGGAGGAAGTGATCTGGTAAATGTGGGCTTGTTTACTGCAACTTGGAGATAGCATACATCTGAATTATTGAAACCGAACCTGATGGAGCTTGTTCAAATGGGATGTCATATATTTTAGAGTGACACTGACTTGCGTTTTCCAAAGTATTTGAAGATCTATTTAATCTTAAAAGGGATGCCTTTTCTTATTTGTTGGTTGATATCTGTTATTAGGTCCAGTCTCTTCAGTTTAAAACAAACTGAATCCCAGCATACTTCATGAGAGGGACTGATCTATGCAGTCAGAGTGCTTTAAGTTTTGCTTGTGCTCTGGTCTCCATAAATTTAGCTGACCAGAGTAACAGGTCATAGTGAAGATACTAAACTCATAGCTTTCCAGAGTCTGGATAAATCAAATATTCATGTAACAGTTTGATAGCTTCATCCACCTTATGTTGTGGCAAGATGTCATGGCCTGTGGAAGTAGTATAAACTACAAGGGTGGAATTATTTAGTGTTGTAAGCCTCTATTTTTATTAGAAGCTAAATTACATTGTCTTTGAGTGATAATCCTCTCTCACTATGGATAAAACCACACAGAGACAGGATAGGTCTTTTTTTCTTTTTTACAGTTGTTCTGTCAACACAAGTGCTTGCTGTTAAATGTATAAAAAATTGGGTATGTCTGTTGCATTTTATTTCTTTTCGGTTGCATGGTCTCTGCTGTTTGAGCCCTTTCAACTGTGTAACTTCTTTGCTTCTGCTTTCCTGCTGTATCAGTTAATTAGCTCTTTTTTTTTACTTCTGTGGTCTTCCTGCAGATCACCTTTTCTTATCCTGCATATGGAAGTCCTGCTTAATTTTTTTGGTCTCCCATATATATGGCATATTTATGACACTTACAGGATTTGAGATACTCTAGCTTTGTATGACACTTTCCGACCTAGCCTTACGTGTAATTCCACCTACCCAGCTACTTGTCTCAAAGTTTTTGATTCCTCTGGAAGTAACACTGTTATATTGTGATAGGTGTATGCAGTTTTGATTATCTACTAAAGCAAAGGAACTGCATCAGTACAATATGCTGGCATTTCCTTCCTGGAGAAGGAAATGGGATGACGGCAGTACAGAAGTGTGGGAGAACCACACAAATCCTGCAGTGTACCAGGAATATGAATGCTTCATAATTTTCGTGCTGGTTTGTGTTGCTGCCTTCTAGAAGTATGATGCTATTGTGGACTTATATAAAAATCCATTAGTAGCATAACCATTGTTACGTGCTTATGTTATATCTCTTATATGTAGAACAAATCTGCATCAGAGGTTTCAGAGGCTGAGCCAAAGAAATTTGATAGTACTGGATATGATAAAGATTTAGTAGAAGCTTTGGAAAGAGATATAATTTCTCAGAATCCCAACATTCGATGGTAAGTTTGAATACTGCTGCCAGTCTTTCTGAGGAGTTGTTTCTTTTTCCTCTTATGTAATATGACAAGATTAAAGTATTTTAGCATATGCTTACGCGTAAAAAGTACCTACAGGTTTTCTATACTGATTAAATAGGCAACTGAACTTCTTGTATAGCAGAGTATTTTTAGAACGCTCTTTTTTCCACCCGTAGATTCATAGAATAGTTTGGGTTGGAAGGGGCCTTTGAAGACCAGCTGGTTCAACACCATGCCATGGCCAAGGACATCTTTCTCTAGATCGGGTTGCTCAAAGCCCAGCCTGAGCACACAAAGCTTCTCAAACTTTTCTAAGAGTCCTAAAATGGATTTTTTAGATAGTCTTTTGCAATGTAGAAGATTCTAGTATCTGCCAGTGTCTCTTTGTTTAAAAACCTGTTTTGCTACCCAGGGGCATACCAAGATAGTAAACCAATTAACAAAGAAATTATGTCAATATAGGAACCCTTTGAAATGTTGTTGGACATGCTGTGACTGCCAGGATAAAATATAATCATGTGCCAGTACCTTTACATAAATGTGTTAAATATTAAACGTTATACAAAGGTTGGTTTGTGTTCCAAATGTTTTCAAGCTTACGTGATTTTTGTGAGGATTAAATGATCAAAGATCTTCTGGAAAATAAAATAGGCTTAAAAAAAAAAAACAGCCTTGAACAATCCCACAAAGAACTTGTTAATGCATGCAGCTGACATGTATTTCACTTTAACATGTAAATACATGTTTCGGTTTTCATGTTGAATCTTAAATTGCAACTTCAGATTTGAAACTAATTCTTCATATACATATGTTTTGAAACCAAAATGTTACTTGGGCAAATGCTGATAAGTGAAACGCCCTAAGAGTTACCCTCAGGAAAATCAGACCAGCTTATAAGGTATCTAAGAATTAATAATTTTGTAACTCTGAAAAAGAATTCTAAATATTCTTTTTAATTCAGCTCTGTTTTCCAGTCTTCAGTAAATTGTTCTCATACCAATGAAAGCTGGCATTCGGGTCTCATGGGCAGCCAACCTCTCAGCAAAAGAAGAAAGTATCATCTGTAACTAGCATAAGTTTAAACAACTTGCCTTATCCTGCTTATTTTTTCTGTGAATAAGAACAACAATGCCTTCCCTTGTGAAAGAGTTCTGTCTCATTGCTTTTGCATCTAGCTGCAGTCTACTAGTCAGATGTCAGCTGTTTTGCTGTAGGCTTTTATCTGTTTCTATAGGCTTTTGACACTAGAGCATAAATAAATCCTTTTTTTCCTGAATTATGGAAGAGCCGTGACATAACAATAAGTTCAACTGCATGTTGTTTTGAGTTGTGGACTGATTCTTTTGCAGCCTGTCTGAATCTGTCAAATGACTTCCTCTTTCTTGCCAGGGATGACATTGCTGATTTAGTAGAAGCCAAAAAGCTGCTTAAGGAAGCTGTAGTTTTACCCATGTGGATGCCGGAGTTTTTTAAGGGAATTAGAAGACCATGGAAGGTATGGAAAAAATCTGATCTTGGGATCATGAGTAGGATTCTGAGATTGGATCTTGGTGGAACAAGAAATTTCAGGTGTTTTGTAGTTTATTTAAATTCTTTCCACTTTTCAGTAACAAAGTTTATGGTAAATAATACTAACAAAATAAAGATGTTGGCTGGATAAATACACTGTCTTCAGCTATGTTGTATTATTATAATAGCAATTAATTACTTACCTTTGAATACTCTTCATGGGAAAGTTTACATCTAGTATTTTAATATTACACTGCTAAACTGTGAAATTGTCTGTGTTCTGATTCTTGTCCTGAAAGTGGTTCTTTTTATTCTAATAGGGTGTTCTGATGGTTGGTCCTCCTGGTACTGGAAAAACCCTCCTGGCAAAAGCTGTAGCGACGGAATGCAAGACTACTTTTTTCAATGTTTCTTCCTCCACACTTACCTCAAAATACAGAGGAGAATCTGAGAAACTTGTTCGTCTACTGTTTGAAATGGTGATTGAAGTTCCTGAACATAAATAGTGAGATAATGAAGTAGAATTACCTGTGGAATGGTGAAACTTAGCTAAGGTGTAGAAGTCGTAACATAAACAGCTCTCCAAGCTTCAAACATTTTAGGACCTTCTGATTTGGCCATGCACATTCATGATCTGGTTATTCCTAAATAGCTTTATAAAAATGGAAAAATTAGGTCATCTTTATTTTCAGGGTTAGCTTTTTATATTAGAGGTAGCTGACTCTAAGCTGATAAGTGCTGTAGAACATACTTGAATGTAAAAGTGAAGGTAGAATCTAATTGCTTTCTGGGTGAGAACCCTGCTTAGGCTGTGCATGTTTTATTGTTGTCGTGGGTGGTTTTTTTGTTCTTAAAATAAGTGGAATTCCAAACTGTAGTTGTCTTCAGAGCATGTAACACTTGAAATTGGCTCAGAATACGTAGTCTTTTATGTTTTTCCATGTGTTAACAGGTCTGCATGTGGTGTTTGCTGTGGTGTCCGATACTGAAGGGGGCAGCAGAGCTGCAGTTACAGTAGTCAGAAGAATCAGGAAATACAAGATCATAGTTTGATAGGCATGATATAAACTCATTTAATATGATCAATCAAAAATGCATATACATAATGGACAGCCTCTCAACTGCTGTAGGACAACAGCTTTTATTTTCCCAGATCCTTGTCTTTATCCTCTCTTGGTTTTGGAAAGACTAGAGTTATTTTGCAGTTAACCTTTTTTTTGGACAGGTTCCATATTATGATGTCCTAGCTTTAACTTGAGTTGTTATTCAAGCATTCCTGCTTGAATAACTGATGACTTTCACAGTTATAAGTCTTACTCTGTTATTATTATGTCTGTAAAACTGCCTTTAGCTTATTAAACATTGTTTATAGCCCTAACAATTAGAGGACTTTGCCAAAAAACATGCTGCTCAAATGGTATTAATGAATGCACAGCTGCTCTGTAGTTGTGTGCAGTGGTCAGAGAGGGAAGGTTAGGTATTATCTGATACTTACTCAGTTCTGAATGTGCTGATGTTTCTTAAATGTGAGTAGACTGCTATTTCAGTTTCTGCTTTATCTTTTGCTTTCTTTAGGCTCGATTTTATGCCCCAACAACTATATTTATTGATGAGATAGACTCTATCTGTAGTCGCAGGGGAACTTCAGAGGAGCATGAAGCTAGCCGACGTGTGAAGGCAGAGCTGCTAGTTCAAATGGATGGTAAATAACCTGATCGCTCGGAAGTGCTGGACTGGAGGAAACTTGAGGGAAGAAAGATAATCAATCAAAACTTCATTCTTCAGAAGCGATTTCTTTGAAAGCCTTACATAAAATTGGGGTAAAAAGATGAAAGTGCGCTATTCCAGCTGTCAGTGTGGAAGGAAAAAAATATACCAGTTATTTAACAATCTTTTAGCATCTAAGCAACAACCTTATATTACTGACCCAGAATAACAAAGATTTCAAAACTACAGAAGAAAAAAAGTATTAACTGCTCCTCTCAGTCTTTACCTAGCATATCACTTCTCCAAAACCAAGGAAAAGGTGGCTCAAAAGAACTGTCATGTTTCCAATTTAGACTTCAAAGCTTATTTTGGATCCTTTTTTCTTTTTTTCACTTAAATATATAAATAAAAAGGCAGTTTTTTATGAAAGTGGTTGGGAGTGTTTTCTTTTTAAAACACAGATTATTACAGCTATTTGGTTAATGTTTCACAAATCAATGAAGTTTAAAAGTAGGTAACACTCTGCAGAGTTTCTATAGAAGCATCCTTTTTATACTCTGCTGAGCAAAGAGAAGGGCAGCTGAAAAGTGCTAGTCTATGGAGTAATTTGTGATACAATTACATGGGTCAGAAGATTTGTATATTTGGTTCTCTGATGCTGATATCCTTTTATGTTTGACTTTAAATAGCAGCAGATCTTTAATACTCTTCTCATAACTCAAGTATGTACATAACCTAATTTTATTAGTAACAACTATTAGAAGTCCTTTTACTTGAGCACTCATAAATGATGTTTTGTATGCAGATTTTCAGGCAGACTAGGCTATTCCACAGCCTAGTCCTATAAGCCAAACTAGTAAATACAGAGAGTAGCAGGTTTAAACAAACTAGCTTCTGTATATAGCAGCAGTTTCACAGTACTTCCAACACAGAGGTGTTCTCTCTGAGAAGTTGTTATTCAGTCCACCAAATAAGCATTCACTTCAGCAGTTTGTAAGAATCCACCTGTGTATGTGAAGTGTTTGGCCTAAAGTTAGAAGTGAAAAAACTTTGTAGGGGAGTAATGCTGCTTTTGTGTGGCTGTTAATGAACGCTGTGGGGGAAAGCATCTGTTTTTTGGTGTGGTGATGGGTTTGAAGGGGTTATTTTGGTTTTCCTCACATGCTGTTACCAAACGTTGATGTGAAAATTCAAATACTTTAATGGCAGAAATACAATCAACTCTGCTGTAAAACTGTTCCTGCCATGATAGGGAGGACCTTCCTGATCTGAGTGGTGGCCTATGCCACTGCTCCTAATTAAACCAAGTTTCCATTTTTTCTTGCAGGCTGTGATACAGATGAAAAACTGAACTCTGTTGCCCTTAGTGATTCTGTTGTGCTTAGACTCACTAAAGGGCATTACAGTAGCTGCTTTAATATTACAGAATTGTGGATATTGTTCTCTCTACATGAAATGCCATGAAACATGTACATTTTGCTTTCTTTTTTCTCCAATGCAGGTGTTGGAGGGGCTACTGAAAATGATGATCCCTCCAAGATGGTCATGGTACTTGCTGCTACTAATTTTCCTTGGGATATTGATGAAGCCCTAAGACGGAGACTAGAAAAAAGAATTTATATTCCTTTACCATCAGGTAGGAAGACTTGGGGAGAGAAGTGGTTGGAAAGACTAAAACCTAAACTTTATCAATATTCCTTTAAATATGATCACCTGGTTTAAAGATTTTTATATATATGTATGAAATTAATTTATTAATTCAGAACAATTTTAAATCTAAACATTGAACATTTACCTTTGTAGCAAGTACAGTGTTCTCGTTCTGATTCTCCCTCTTCCCATTTTCCAGTTCATTATTTATCTTCAGAAAGCAAATCGTACAGACTCAATTTTCTGTTCTTTGATTAGCAAAAGGTAGAGAGGAACTCCTAAGAATAAATCTACAAGAGCTGGAATTGGCTGATGACGTTGACCTTGCAAATATAGCTAAGAAAATGGAGGGTTACTCGGGGGCAGACATTACCAACGTATGCAGGTATGTTAACATTGCATCATTTGTGTTACTACTGCTACAAGCTCTCTTAAGAAAACTGTTTGTAAAGTAATTTACATGATTAAAGTTGTTGGATAAAAACAGACTGTAACTTGTCTTCTATATATGGCTAAAAGGTAAAATGCTACATTAATTAATTAAATTTCCATTTGGTATTTTCATATAATAATGATGGAGAGCAGTTGCAACATGGAAATCTAAACAAACTATGATTTAGGTAAAATTCCATGTTCTTTCATGTACACCAAATTCCTTGCATAAGGAGCATCCACAGAATGGTAAACTTTTAAGTTTTGCAGAGTTGCAGTCATTCTGCTGAGGTTACACTAGTTCAGCAGAACATCCATGTGTAAGAGGCAATAGTGGCAGAGGCAACAATAACTATAGTAAAAACATGGAGTGTTCTTCCACACAGAAAAGGTATGCTGCTTTGTATGACAGTGTGAGCTGTGTACTCAGCATGTTTGGTTTAGTGATGAGTCTGGTTTAAGTTTTCTTCTGCTCCTTCCCCTCAGTCGTGTTTGGATGCAGTCATTTGTGGGCCTATTCTATAGCCTAAATTACTGAAAATACCTTCTAACCCTTCCCTCAGTCTTTGCTTTCAAAAATTGAAAGCGGAAGGAAAGGACTGATCTCCTGAGAGACTTAGTATCAGTCATCTGGTTTATATCTGAAGATTTGCACTGGCACAGTTGGAGCAATGGCAAATTATGGAAACAGCAGTAATGAACAAAGAACTGAAACTTCTTAAGATGCTGTTGTCATCTAATAAGCATCTGTGTAACTGTACTCTCAGGCTTTGGGGGCAGCACTGAAATGTGGCAGTGCAAGGCTTGAGCTCTTAGTTGTGCCAGTGCCAACTGTTGTGGGGCTGTACTTTGAAGAGGGTAAGAGGAATGTTCTGTATTAAAACCACCTCCTCATTGCTTTCCTGAAACACAGATCCATTTCTTGCCTTGATTCCTAATACAGCTCTGCAAACACTTGTCAGCACAGCTGAAAGGACAATATGCAGGGATGAGTGCGAGTAGCCTGTATTCAAAACTGCCACCAAAGGCTCTATCAGCAGGGTCGCTTCAGGCTGAACTAAGAGTTTGGAGCCTCAGTACTATATCCTCAACAAACCTTACACAGTGTCTGGGAAAAGAACGGTATGTTAGTTGTTCTGAACCAGTGTTGGGCAGATTTGTTTCATTTGTAGGTTTGTGAGATGAATTTGTGGTGGTATTTTGCTTGGTCTTGCTGTTGGTTGTGCTTTGAAAGGAGTTTGTGCTAATAGGCTCATGTTATATGAAAGAGAATTTGTTTGGCCTACTGTTCAGTAAATTTTAGCTGCAGTTTGTGTCCTCTGGTCTGTTCAGTGTTTGTTTTTTGTCATTCATTTCATACTGGATAGCAATACAATTGTTTAAAAGTCAGCATACTTGTAATGTTTTTCAGTGAATTTCATGTATGTATATATATTCATACACACTGTTGCATTTTATTTTTGAATCGGAACTTAAAAACACAACCAAACAAAAAAAAACCCAACAAAACAAAAGCAAGCAAACACAAAGAAACCCACAAGGAAATATTTGAGTCTTTCATTTGTGGCAGTCTCCTTAAAGATGACTGAGGTGGAAGCAACCAGAAATCCAGACAAACTGTGGTTTGGAGGTGCACGAATTGAAATTAGTAAGAAAGTGCTTGTATTAGCCTGTTAACTGTCAGGAAAACAGATGTTGGACATAATTGTCTCATTTACATTGAGACAAAAAGACATATGGCTTATTTAAAAGTGCTTTTGTGTAGTTGAGACTCACAGTATATGAGCAAAGTTCAGACTTGTAGGCTATAACAGTCCTCACTCATGACACGAGCAAAACTTAAGGAAGAGTGAACCAAGAACTCTGGTTTTCTCAAATTATTCTCCTACCTTAAAGAACTGGAGGTGAAATCCAGAGTTTTCTGAGCTGGAGTGAAAACCAGTCAGAGGTAACAGTGCAGTTCCAAACAGTCAGTATGTAACCATGGAAAATGTAGGTGAAACTTTATTATAATAAGACATTCAGGAAATCTCTAAATTGCATAGTAGATGTGATTATGAACTTATCTTGGATTGTTTTGAGTGTACTTGTGAAGGTTGAAGGCCTTTGGGATGCCCCCTCCAGGTATCTCACTGGCTCTTTGTTCACAAATGATAATAACAGCAAATCGTGGTGATGCTGGACTGAGATAGAGTTTAACAAGGCAAGTTTTTGGAGTTGCTCTGAAATTCTCGTTACTGTAGTATGCATTCTAATTGCTAACAATTATTTAGTAAACAAACCTTCTCTGTGAAGACAGGCTGAGAGATTTGGAGTGGTTCAGCATGGAGAAGAGAAGGCTTCAGGAAGACCTTAGTGCAGCCTTCCAGTACTTAAAGGGGGCTGCAAGAAAACTGGAGAGGGACTTTTTACAAGAGCGTGTAGTGACAGAACAAGGGGCAATGGCTTTAATCTGATGGAGGAGAGATTGACATCAGATATTGGGAAGAAGTTCTTTACTATGAGGCTTGTGAGACACTGGCAGAGGTTGCCCAGAGCAGCTGTGGCTGCCAGGCCAGGTTGAATGGGGCTTTGAGCAAACTGGTCTAGTGGAAGATGTTCCTGCTCATGGTAGGGGGGTTGAAACTAGAGGATCTTTAAGGTCCCTTCCAACCCTAACCATTCCATGAGTCTGTGAAATTCATGAAGTCTGTCAGTTATGGTTTCCTTTAGGAGGAAGGGGTGGAGCTGGAACAGAATATGCTGAAACCATCATTCTGAATCCTCCTAGAAGACAATGTATAAGTTTTCTCTCTTTGGCTTCTCACTCACTAATACAATGTGATACACTATTACGATATCTCCGGGATTACCCTTACATCTTTTTTACTTAAAATAAGTAGCATTTTCTTATTATTATAAGCTATTTAACAATGAATTAGCAGGAGCTTTGGTCTTTTAGTGTTAGATATTAATTACCTCAGCAGCTCATCAGCTGCTGCTATGGATATTACTGTTGGAAATCCAAATGCCATCAAACTTAATGCGTCAAGAAAATGACACTTGTAAAGCCACTTAATGCTTATTGAGGCTAGAAGTTTGAAGAGCTACAGACTGAACAGATTTTGTAGCTTAACATTTAGCTGTGAACCTATAGGTTGGAGGAAGATACTGTTGACCCCTTTTTCTTTCAAGTGGGATTCCTGTTTGGACCAGGAAATGTTTTAAACATTCCAGTTATGCCTTCTATACGTAGGAGGAGTGAAAGTATTACTTTGTCTCGTTCCTGTTTGAAGATACTATAAACAGCAGCTACGTCATAGACATGCAGTGGCATTAGATAAACCAGTTAGTCCTCGCCTGTGAATAGTCTCTGTTCAGAGATCCAGTGAGGATAAATCCATGATTGAAAAATACTGATAGCGTGGTATCGTAGGTTGTACAAGCACTCAAAGATCCTGTAAAAGTTTACAATTGTTTACCTATTTGAAAGCAACAGTTTGACTGGAATGCTGTGCTGAACCTCTCAAGCAACTGAGCCACCGTCCTGTATTGAGTAACTTTTTTTTCCTTGCATCCTTACTAGAGATGCATCCCTGATGGCTATGAGAAGGCGCATTGAAGGCTTGACACCAGAAGAAATAAGAAATCTTTCCCGAGATGATATGCACATGCCGACAACTATGGAAGACTTTGAAATAGCTTTGAAGAAAGTTTCTAAGTCTGTATCTGCTGCGGACATTGAGAAGTATGAGAAGTGGATAGTTGAATTTGGATCGTGCTGAGTTGTCTTGTCTTGAAGAAGCCACCTCACGTCTTAAAACAGCTTTAGAAGTAATAAATAGTGTGTCGCTGCGCTGCCTGCTCTTTTTAACTTTTGTAATTTAAGAGCAACAGATGTCTAAATAAATTTTTTTTTTTTAAAATGCAGATTCTGTCTGGCTCCCTTTGAACCAGCTCCAAAGTTACCCATTGGTCTCAAATGCACAAGATACTGATGGGATCTGCTTTGATCTTCAAGAGTTTAGAATTACTTAAATTTAATACTAGAACTCTTGCATCAGATGGTTTATTCTTGAAAAACAGCCGTTACACCAAGAAAAACCAAACTAGCCCTGCTAAATGAGTAAGGGAGGCTGAGAACTGGAAAGCGGGATGAGCAAGATGCAGTCATGTAGATGGTTTTGCTAGCTGATCTTGGAGAATTCTACCCTGTCTGTAAGACATTAATAAAGAACCCGTCCAAAGGTTGAGATTTAGAACAGCAACCCATGCACGACTAACAGTGAGTCTATTCAACTGAAGTTTAAGCCAGGAGGTGGGATCATCACTGGTTTACAGTATCTATCAACTAATACTACAATATATCCAGCCAGGGTAAACAAATTCCGTGATGCCAGGTCACAGGTGTAGTCTCCTGGTAAGTCTGAGGGAAAACAAAAATTTTCTGGCACTAATTCTGAAATACGCTTTTCTTTCTTGGTTGTGTGGTACTGTAAACTTCAGAACTCCAGACTGGTCAGGTGGGTCCTGGTTTACACTACACAGTCAATTTGATAAGGTTGTTCTGATAACGCAGGGAATCATTCATGCTTGACTAGTCAGTACGGAGCAGGAGTCATACTACCATACTAGACCAACGGTCAGTACTAAGCAC